>BJCG01001444.1:0-109474 GCA_005406145.1 Prunus yedoensis
TATAAACATATATTTGCTTTGCCTTTCACAGTGCCAGAGTCTCCACTTATTAGTAATTAAATTTTAGGACGACTTATTAGTCTTTGTTTAAAGAACTCCTATGATGACCAAAACTTTTTTTTACTTTTTTCTTTTTCCTAACATGTATGTCAGTGTCACTCCTCCATTAAGTATTAATTAGTCTTAGTCTTTTTTATCATATGGAATTTCCCCTAAAGATGCTCAGACGAATGTAAGTGACTGTGACAACAGGAGGCAAAGGTAGATAGATCAACTTGCATATACATATTTGCTTCGCCTTTCACATTGCCAGAGTCTCCACTTATTTAATTTATAGGGCGACTTAGTCTTTACTTAAATGTATAATTTATCTGATTCATATTTAACTGTCTCTCTCTTCTGTTTTGGTGCTTACAGTTTGTAAGGCTTCCCAGAGAGGCCTTTTACATTCCTTTGGAAAAGGAGTGAAAATCAAAATGTTCAAGGAAAGGGAGGGAGGTAGGTGCAATGTTAAAATCCGGCTTCAAAACAAGTTAGAAGTAGCCTGGAATTTGAATCTGTGTGACGGTCAAAAAACTTGCTCTAAATCTTGCTAACCGTAGAAACGAAAGTAAACTGATGAAGTTCTGTTTCTCATTTTTGGATATGCGCAAAACAAAAACTAATGAAAAATTATTGTAGAGTTGATTGGTTTGAGCACGAGTTGCATGCTACCAGCAGTGACGGACCCAGGATCTGAACCCCGTAGGGTCATAGTGTAAATGTTGCAAAAAAAATTTAGAAATGGGTTATTTTTCTTGTCTATTTTTTCTCTTCCAAATTTTATTCCTTTCTTGGAAAATATACTTTGAATGATTTCAATTTGTCATTTCTTTATGATTTCAATTCATAAAATTTCAAACCAAACCTATGCCAATTAACCAAAAAACGAAAAAAACCACAACCACATAATCAACAAAAACAAGCAAAAACTTCATCCAACAAATCAAACCAATACATATAAATCATAAAATTCATCCAAGCAATTATAAATTTGCTTTCCATTAAATTAAAACCAGTATACATCATCCTTATTTTGATATTAAAATTTAGAATTTACTTGAAATAAGAAATATCACAACAACAGTGGTGCCACAACATGTAGTGGACGGCGGCAGTGGAAATACATCGTCGACACTATAGCAGGTGGGGATTGGGGAGCTTGGGGTTAGGGTTTGAGAAAAGAATAATAGAAATCGGGAGATGAGTTTTAAGGGTTTTTTTTAAACTTGCAAAGATGCTGCTCAGTTTGTTGGTATAGTGAAATGTTGTACTTGGTAAACAAGTGGAGAACTCATTGCTTTGTTTAGACTTTTTTGTAATATTGGTTTTAGCACTGTTGGAAAAACAAGCCAAAATTTTATTGGGTCAGATATTTTGCCTGCACATCTGGTTCCAATATGTTGGTTACTGTTGTTTATTCTAATTACAATGAAGAAAAACAAGTTTTTTTTTTCTTTTTTTTTGTGTGGAGAAATTCTTAAGTGTTAAATAGTGGTGATAAAACCATGTTGTGGTCATCCTCAGATAAAATTACAAGTAAAGCTCATCATTCATGGATTCTAATTTCTAAGCCAGTCATTGGAATTTGGGAGGAGGAAAATAATAAATGGAACAAGTTGACTAGCTGATTCCAACAACAAAACAGGTTAAAAAGATTAAAAAGAAAACGCGATAGGTAGGTTTCGAACCTATGGCTTTCTACTTAGGAAACAGATTTGGGAGAATGGAGATACGGAAGGGTTTTTTATTTTAAAAATTTTCCTGGGCCAAAACGACATCGTTTTGCCCAAGGTGTTTTGAAAAAAAGAGAAGCGCGTTGCGCTGCTTCCTCTTCCTCCTACGCGCAGCTTCCTCCCTCTTCCTCTCAGGCAAAACATCAAGCACTTGGAGGGCAATCCAAGGGGTCACACAGCTAGCTCAAGTGGACCTACAAGCCTATTTCCATGGCTTCTATGGGGTCGTTTGACCTCAGTGACCCCACTGTGGGTCCGTCCCTGGCTACCAGGGTCACAAATTAAACATGTGATGTGTGCTGGTTGTGCAAATTCAACTCATTCGGTATCTTTGTAATTACATTTTCTTTACAATGTCGATGAAATGAAACCTCAAGCTTAGAGAGAGAAAAAATATATATCTCTGTCTGATGAATTTCCCTTTTGAATTCATTTTAGCATATTAGCAAACACATCAAAACAATTGGAAATAAATTGGGAAAGCAATAAGATGATAGGTACAGAGTTGCAGATTCATTATACAGAAAGAACCTTTTTTATTTTATTTTTTATGAACAAGAACCTTTGATCATATAAAAACTAGTAAAGCTTTACATGGAAAACTAGGTTACTTTGGAGGCTACTCCAAATCAATTACAATCAACAAATAAAAGGAAACTAAATAACAATTAAATATATTTTCTAATTTCCAACACTCTCCTCCAAGTTGGAGCATGGATGTCTAGAATGCTCAACTTGCGCATGCAAGAGATTGTGAAAGGCATTACTTACCAAGGCTTTGGTGAACAGATCCGCCAATTGTAATGAAGACGGAACAAATGAGGTAACAAATGAGTTATACTCAATGCGTGCTCTTGAATTAAAGGAATCGACAACAACAAGACTCAACCTCATGTACGCGACAAGCTTACTATCAAGATTTATGCAAAATCCAAGCCAGATACGCTATGGAGTAGCAAAGACAATATTAAGATACTTGCAAGGCACAATTGACTATGACATATGGTATAAGCCCACCATAGATCCAAAACTATTTGGCTACAAAGACAGTGATTGGGCTAGATCAGTGGATGACATGAAAAGCACATCATGCTATGCATTTACAATTGAGTTTGGTATATTTTCATGGTCATCAACAGAACAAGATATCGTGGCACAATCATTAACAGAAGGCGAGTACGTAGCAACAGCAAGTACAGCATGCCAAGCTATATGGCTCAGAAGAATATTTGAAGATATGGGGGAGTACCAAACGAAAGCTACTAAAATACTTTGCGACAACAAGTCTACTATAGCAATGGTGAAGAATCCAGTGTTCCACAATAGGACAAAGCATATCACCATCAAGCATCACTTCTTACGAGAAGTCTCAACAAAACAAAGAAGTTGAGCTCAAGTACTGCAAGATAGAGGAGCAAAATTATACAAACACCCCCTCAGGTTTTAGTTTGTTTTTACAAAACCCATTTTCGTTGATTGTTTGTCCAAAAATTAATGATTTCATAGAAGAAAAAAAAAGACTTATGCAAATGACAAAGTTACTAAGAACCAATTAGAAAACAACAAGTGGTTAGTTTTTGATTTTTCACTCTAAGTAAGCTCTATAAGAGCACTTCAACTGGCTAGCCCAGCCCAGGCAAAAAGGCCCATAGGCCTCCAAAAGTGGCTGCATCGAGGAAGTCTTGCCTTGGCAAGAGCTAGGGTCCACCAATCCCGAGCAAGAATAGCCTGATCTACTACATGAGGGAGTTGACATCAGCGAATAATTTTAATTTTTTTTATAAAAATTGAAAAAAATTACCAAAAATTTAAATTTTTTTTAAAAACATACCTAGCAATTTTTTATTATTATTATTATTCTCATGCATATAAATAAAATTAATTAATATGAATAATAATTATCCTTGAGTTGCCATAGCAATGGGTGAAAAAACACAAAAATAACCATCCTTACTTGCCCTTACCTTTTGTCATGGTAAATGAGTGAAAGTGCTAATAGCTTTTATATATTATCTCATTCTAAAATGAGTTTTTGAATAAATATATCAAAAAGATTAGGAAGGCAATTTTGAAACTACCCTATTAATTGACCATGTGGCCACTAGCCTCTATCATTAATTGGATAACGTATGACGAAAAGCTATGACGTATGTCACATATCTAAGCAACAACCTTAATATGCCCAGCTGGCAAAATATTGATTGGCCGCCCAGCTAGCTAATATGGACAAGACTTGTTGACCTTTACTTGATATTTTGACAAATATTAATATAGCGCTATCCTTTCCTTTCGTTGGATGAGACTTGTTGACCTTTCTAGTAAATACACAACGATTGGGAGAAACGAAAAGATTAGAGCTGTTACTTCGGCTGTACCTGTTTATGCAATGCAAACAGCTAAACTGCCTACTAGTGTGTGTGATGCACTTGATAAATTAAATCGTAATTTTTTTTGGGTGGGAGTGAGAAAATGAGCAGGGTCCATCTGTGTCAGTGGGATCTTGTTTGTAGGCCTAAGAGTAAAGGGGGCTTGGGTTTTAAAAAAACTGGTGCTATGAATCAAGCTTTGTTAGCCAAGATTGGTTGGAGGTTGCATATTAAGGATGAGGCTTGTGGGCAAAGATCTATGAAGCTAAATACCTTAAAGGCCATTCTATTCTTGATGATTCTGTGATTTTTAGACAGGATTGTTCTTCTACATGGAGAAGTGTGCTTCATGGGGCTGCTCTTCTAAGGAAGGGTATGTTATGGAGGATTGGGGATGGTGGTACTGTTAAATTTTGGAAGGATAGTTGGGTTTTTGATGCTCCTTTAAACCAAAATGATAGTAGTGTGCATTTGTGTGATACAAGACTGTGTTATTTCCAGTTTTTACAAAAATGGTTGGTGGGATATGGAGAAACTAAGGGCTCTTTACCTGATGATCTGGTCCAACAAGTTTTAGCTATCTGTCCTGTGGGGTTTAATAGTGGGACTCAAGATGCTCAAATTTGGAAGTTTTCCTCCAATGGGATTTTCTCTGTAAAATCTGCTTATAATATGGTTTTTGAGGGCTCGGCTTGCTCTGACTTTGCTTGGAAGTTTTTGTGGAAGCTTTGGATTCCTCCCAAGTTGCATATTTTCTTTTGGCTTGTTATTCAAGGGAAAATTCTTTCTAATGAGCAAAGAGCTAGAAGACAGTCTTTGGATGCTTCTTGTGGTTTGTGTCATTGGCTATGGAGTCTGTTCTTCATATTCTTCGCGATTGTGTTAGGCTAAGAAGGTGTGGAATGCTCTTCTCAATTCTAGTCAAAGTGCTAGATTTTTTTATTATGGACTTTCAGCCTTGGCTTAGAGTAAATTTGATGTCAAAGATTGTTTGGGCTGATGGCATTCCCTGGATTTTGGTCTTTGTTTTCACATGTTGGTACATATGGAAATGGAGGAATTACTATGTGTTTCATGGTGAAGAGAGTTGGCTTTTGACTCCATACAGATTATTATTGCTGCTATGAAGGAATGGCTTAAAGCTTATAATGTTCCTTCTATCAAGTGTGCTAAGGTTGAGGCTTGGTTTGCTTAGGAGCCTCCTCCTGCTGGGTTCTTTAAACTGAATGTTGATGGCTCTAGAAAGTTGCTTCTGGCCATATTGGTGCTGGAGGTGTGATGCGTGATGGTTCTGGTGATTGGTGTCGTGGGTTTGCATTAATTTGGGAAAGGGGCAGATTCTAGAGGCTGAATTATGGGGCTTGTTCTTTGGTTTGAGGATGGCTGTTGCGAAAGGGTTTAATAACCTTATTGTTGAGATGGATTCAGCTATTGCTATTCAGCTTGTTCAGCAGCATGACTCTCTTACTTTGCACCCTCTTGCATCTTTGGTCTCTAGTTGTTGGCAGTTATTGCAGCAGCTTGAGAATTGCAGCCTCCATCATATTTTTAGGGAGAAAAATAGTGTTGCAGATGATTGGCTGCTTGGAGTTATAATTTAGATCTTGGTATTTGTTTTTATGAGGCTCCAAGTTGGGTTGGGTCCTATTTGGTGGATGATTTGTTAGGGGTGTCTAGGCCATTTGATCTGTGTTGTTTGTTTGTTTTGTTTGTTTGGGGTTTTCCCCCCCCCCCCCCCCCAGTTCACCAAAAAAAAAAAAAGATTAGAGCTGTAACCAAAAAATTAAAAAAAGATTTGAGGGCAATTTTGAAACTACCCTATTAATTAACCATGTGGCCATTGGCCTCTACCATTAATTGGATAACATCAATCCACACTAATTAATTCGCACACATCCTGGGTTGGATCCATTCAAAATCCGGATCCAATGTTGATAATCATACTTTGGCCCCTTAATTTTCGGGAAATGACAAAAATGCCTCAAAACTGTAAATTAATTTGCAATCAGATCAACAAGAACTCAATTTCAATTATAATTCACCAATTCCACTCAATTTCATACCAAACTAAATAAACCCTCAAGATTTCACAAACCTAAAATCTGTAAAAACTGTCAAGCAATCCAACTTGTAAAAATTTTGGTTTCAACTCGTCTGAATTCATTTTTAATCCTCAATTAAGCTTCCAATGACAATAAACAACCCAATTAACGCCTCAAACCAAGGAATTGAAGCTTATTGAGTCAAAAACCTTAAATTGAACGAATTTCAAAATCTAAATAACAGCCCCCAAAATTTAGCTTAGATTGTTGGGCTCGATTCACTGATCATGCAGGCGAAAGGGCACATCAATCGGAGCCCTAGAACTAAAGTTATGAATTTCAGAAGATTTTGAAGAAATTTTTCTATTTGGAGGTGCAAAACCATTCGAAAGAGAAGAAGAAGACTCCTCAGCCGCCACTTAAGGAGGTATCCACCGCTTCTCACATTATTTTATTGTTTTTGAAGCAGCCCAATCATAAAGCACCGCGTGTTTACTTGTTTTTTCCTTTATTTATTTTTGCAAATTTTTGTTTTTTGTTTTTGGTTTTTTTGACATTCACTAGGGAGGGGTAGGAGGGAATATTAAATTGGGTTGTCTCAAGATCGTCTCTTACGTGGATCAAACTGCGGTGCACTTAGAAGAAGGGAGAGAGTTTGACTCACTTTATGTGCTATGCAAACTTCTTGTTAAATTGTCCTTAACTCAATAGCCAGGATTTAAGGTCACCTCTTTTCTTTTCTTTTTGGGATTCATTCTTAATTGTTCTTAAAAGAATCACCAATATGGCTCTCAAGGAGTTGCAGTGCACCCGAGACTCGAGCCTGCGAAGATTGGTTGAGCAAGTTATAAGTGAGCTACGTGTTGATAGCAAGAACATAAAAGCAGAGGGAGGTATTTGGTTGTTAGGAATCGTTATACATCAGTCATTTATGTGGATTACTACTTTTCTCGCAATGCCAGATCATGCCGAAGAGCAGCAATCATCCAAGCACTTTCTGTGCATGGATCAGATTTGTATTGGTCAGAATTTATATAATTTAAGCTTCGGTCAAACCTGAGGAAAAGTTCCAATATGAAACAACCATCAAGTAACATTATTTCTGCAAGCTCATCCTCTGTATACTTGATGGTTTCAGTGTAGCATTGACGAACCACTCGATCCAAACCATAAATAGCCTCGATGCAGTCTTTGAAGCATTGCTGAGACTGTTCAACGCATTTATGAGACAACTCTCAAAGGAAAGACACTCTTACAAGCACTCTTTCTCACTTCACTCACACCTCTCACAAAAGCTACTTAGCTCTATAGCTTATTGCTCACTCTACTTATTCACACTCTTCACTTCTTGATTGGTTCTCAAATGGAAGGGTCATGCCTATTTATAGTTGTTCTAGCCGACATAGCTCACCGCCTTGACTATATGGTTACCTTTTAGACTATTCTCCAAGCTTCAATCTGCCAACTTGCTTAGCCACTCCACCGACTTGAGCATTTACTTCAGCTATTGTTTTCCTCTTATATTTATATTATTCTAGATATTTCTAGTGGTATTATCACCTTGTTGTTTTACACTGCTTAGAACATTGTAGAAATTGCTCCTCAAAATGGGTTGAGCTGGGGTTGATACTTAACAATGTTTTTGAAAACTAAGCAAACTATATACTATTGCCTTTATCATTGTTTTATATGTTATAATTGAAATTATAGGATGGCCCACAGATTACCAGAACAAGAGAACCCTAAAACCCCCTTTACCATAAGGAAATTCAGAAAGTACAAAAATAAAAGAAAACAAAAGCAGGAACTAATAAATATAATTATTACTTGAGTTGCTAAACAATACACTCAAATATATTGATACTACATCAGCACACAAAATCACTATAATAATTGTGAAGGGAAATTGGAAAATCAAAAGATTCAATCTCTCGAGACATTTCTTATTCTGAGGTCCCTTTTGTCTCATACAAAGCACACATAATAATAATAATAATATAATAATAATAATAATAATAAAATAATTGTAAAAGCATCAACCAGCAAGTATAGCTAGCGAGGGTGAATGGCGTAGTGTGTCTGTGTCACAGTGAGACAGAAACGACAGCCGCAGCCAAGAATGCAATGATACTCCACGGACTAGAGAAAATATGTGTCATAAAGGGACTCCATATATCTCCGAAGTCGTGCTTTGAATTTGTACCAGAGATAAACTTACTGGACTTACTATATTTATTCACATCGTCGCCCAACTGTGCCATGGTCAAACCGGAAGTGCTTCAGTTAATATGTCTAAAATACTTTCGAAATCATCGTAATAGTTTCCTCCTGGAACATCTTCATTTATGATCCCTTTTTTCTTGAGTATTTGATATCCTCTTTGGAACGGATGAGGCTCTTCATACGATGACATACGATGTAATATGATGCGAACTCTTGAGATGGCATTGCTCGAAGCTATCAGGTTCCGGAAGAGCGAATCTGTTGTGTCGTCAATGACCAATCGCGGAATTTTGATTGTTCCCTTTTCGAATTGTATGTTCGACAACTGGTCGTTCGGTCGGCCCTGTTTCAAACTGGACTCCAGTGTCATAAAGGTCTGAAGCGCAAAGCTTGAATTTATTCTTTTTTTGGGGCACTACAACAAAAAAAAAAAAAAAGGGCAAAAGTCACTAAAACTAATTTTTGTAGAGGATTGTACTAATTTTTTATTTATTAGGAAAAGATTATACTACTTAATTACCATCATGTTCAATTGAATATTTATTAATAATATTAGAGGCGTTTTTTTACACATGAAGTGCATTACCAAGGAATTATTGTTATTATCTTATCAGAAAAAAAGAAAAAAAAAAAAAGGAATTACTGTTATTATGCCATTAAAGTATATCATATGGAAATTATACTTATTTAAAACATATATAATTTAGAAATTATTAAACTATTCAAAGATGAAATAATAATAAAATATAAGTGTAAAAGGTATCTGAAAAGTCAACATATTGTTTGTCACCTTCCTCTATTTATGGTGACAAAGGTTAACAGTCACCCCACAATCTCACCAACTCAAAAATTTGTAACTGCATGATTACTAAGCCTTTAGTCACCAATAAAGGTTACTAATACTTTCAAAAGTCACTAAAAAAAGGTCAATATTGCTGATTTCTTTTTTTTCAGTGGCGGAAGAAGTTGTGCAAAAGATGAAGTAAATGCTTGCAGTCTTCAGTTGTCCGTACCTTCAATGATATAGCCCGACCTTGGACGGAAGAAAGTTGTGCAAAAGATGAAGTAAATGCTTGCAGTCTTCAGTGTCCGTACCCTTCTTTTATTGGTCTGTGGCTTTGCTGGACCCTCCACTTCAATGATATGGCCCGAACTTGGGGGTGCTTCACCTGCAGTATCCGTATCTTGTTGGTATATAGGTTGAAAAAACTTGAGAGCCAGGTAGTGACCGAATCTGGCGGTGTATATTTCACGATGTGAGGACGGATGAATGCGATAACAATCTTCGAGAATAAAGAAAGGGATCTGATTTTCAAGTAATGTCAGATCATGCCTAAGTGTTGGGAGCATCCAAGCACTACTGAATATTGATCATTAGCTTGGTCCCAGGATTGTTGATTCTTGAGGAAAAGTTGCAATATGAAGCAACCGTCAACTAACATCATTTCTGCGAGATCATGATCCTTAATTTCTGTGAGATCTACAGCATAGCTTTCACGAACTTTTTTATTTAAAGGGTACTTCCCTTAACCATAAAAGACATCGGTGCACTCTTTCAAGCATGCGACAGTATTTACGATGTTGTGTGTTTGCTGGAAAATGAGGAGCATGTAACGCCATTTAGTTCTTTCATAGCTAAAGGTTAGGATTGTTTTCGATGGAGAGGTCCAATAGAGACAACGCGAGAGGGTTAGTCTCATCCTTCACTTTTCGAAGTTTACTTGGACTCTGTAGATGCTCAGTCCTGTGACCACTTCGCCCACCCTCCCCAAGCTTTTCCGTAAGCTCCTTCGCCCACTTATCATTCCTGAGTATCTCCTGGACATCCTGTTTTGAAAGAGAAGAGGAAAAGAAAAAGAGTTTATATTTGTAGATACCTCTACCATAGAGATATTATTATTTCCAACTTTAACCTATTGGGGAGTGGATTCTATAGGTATATTAACATGGAGTAGAGGTGCATTAAAAGGTAATTTACCTGTTTGTTGGCTAAGGAATTGCGTTTTAACAATGAATTGAGAAGTTTGAAATAAGTATTTAGATGAGCTTGGATTATAGGTAATTTATGAACATAAAAAATAGTGAGAAACAATTAAAAAACTTAATGAAGCTTAGCTAGAGGTAAAGAGTACAAGAGGGCAATTTAACCGGCAAATCTTCACAAGCACAACAACAAAGTTATGAAAAAAGATTGAGCTTAGGAAAGAAAAGAAAAAAACAAATATAACCAACGTGAGTGAGAAATTGAATTACTAAAGAGGTGAAAAAAAATAACATTAGAATCAATTGCAACATAATAAGTAAATATAGAAATATATAAATTGAACACATAAAATAAAAAAAATAAAAAAAAGGAATGTAATGATACATGATAATGTAGTCAAAGAACTTGTGCGAGGATTAGAACCAATTTGAGTTTACGTTTTTGGACCAAGAGTTACCTGATCCTGATCTGTCATCTCAGTAGATTTGCCTACCACTCTGCGACCTCGAATATGCTTCCCAAGGGACAGAAGATTGCCTTTTATAGGCAACCATGAAGATTAAGAACAATATAGAAGGACCCCGCCAGTAAGTAATCCCATCCCCAAGTGGGCCTATAGAGTTCAGGGCCATCCTCCACTCCCCCACCCCCCTCCCCCAACGACCCAAAAAAAAACTTCCTCTCTCTCTCTCTCTCTTTATTTAAATTGATTTATTTATTTATTTTAAAATTCATATATATTATTTTATAGTATTTAGTTATTTTAAAATATAAAATGACTAATTTGCACTCATATTTAACGACAAATTGGATTAAATGTTGAAATTTAGACAACATGTGAGGAACTGGCAAGTGCAAATTGAAAGTAGTATACAAGTTCATGAGATAAATCAACAATTAACCCTTATTATTATGGTAGCCTTGGAATCTTTGGTTCTGATTTTTCCCGAGCTTTCGTTTCACTTCTGCTCTCCGTCAGGATATGAAAAATTTCTCTATATTATGCTTGGGATGGGAGGACAAAAGCAATGTTTTATCCAAAGTAGTCGAACTGGTCGCGGTCCTAAAATGATCAAGAGGAGCAGTTTGCTCGCTTATTTAATGCGTTCCAGAATGTCTATCCGTTTTTCACTCAAGATATACATACATATAAACATACATAGTGATAATTGTCAATTAGATTTGTTTTATCAGCTAAGGATTAAACAGAGAGGTCAACACTATGGCTCGTATACTTGGCAATTAGAGGATTAAACAGCTGTGAATGTTCCCAGACCTCATCGGGGTTAGAATCTCAGTCAGATGCAAACAATTGCATGCATATGGTTGATGTAAAAATAAATTATATATCATGAGTTGTCGCTTATTTCTATACTTATTTATTGGGATTAAATTCTTGACTTTTGAGCGAGAGTATGATTAGATCCTTTTTTTTCGTTGGGCATTTCTAGTGGTGTTCTCATTCAAAAGTCAAGAATAAGTGACAACTCATGATAATTTATCTCTACACCAATCATGCATTTGTTTGTATCTGACTAAGATCAAGGCAGAAGGGAACATTGCATAATCTTAGGGCCCGGTTTCGCTAGTGTAAAGAAATTGATAGTGCTGCTTAGGTAAAGTGGCATACGTCATAGCTTTTCGTCATATGACTAGGGCACAAAGTTTAACAGAGTGTTTTTGCTTTACTTTAATTTGGTAAATAGATTAAGTCAAATAAAATATTCATTAAGTAGATCAAGACCAACAAGTCGTCCTATAAATAAATAATTACTTGAAGGCTTCTGCCGTTGTGAAGGAAGTAGAAAATATGTTATTGCAAGTTGAATTGTTCTTTGCCTGCAAGCTTATGTCGTGAATATTTTTCTTTGTTATACAACCGGCATAGAAAACACTTTAAAGAGAATCATCTTATCCTCAATACATCATGAAACAGATAACATTACATTATAGTAAAACGAAATTAAAAATAATAAATGAATTGCATTCTTACAAGTTATATCACAAAAATGAATTTAAAACAAAGTACCATATAATTCGAATCTCGAGCATCTACACTTAAAAGTTATGTAGTTGCCTTGTTCATAATGACCATTCTAATTATTTAACTGATTAAGTATCACACATCAACAAATAATTTATTTATGCTATTTTGTAATGAACAGTACATCTATATTTATAACTCTCAACTCAACTAGTTCAGCTGAGATTTAACAACTCAGCAATATGTGAAGAGCACGTGAACCAACTTCCTAAAGGGACAGCCAATATGGCTTTCTCCACTCGAGAAAGACTTCCATAAAATGGGGATAGCACTATTTGCTTATATTCTTAATTAATAAAGCTATGATATGCGTAATAACACTTCCACATGGAATAGCATTATTGGCCGAAAATAACAAAATAGTGTTATTTCTGTTCCAACTAAGTTTTTCTCCACTTTTAGGCTTGGAGTGGCCCTGACCCCCCAATAACATATAGGACTAGTAATAAACAACTTAATTAAGTTAAAATTCCCTCATCAGGGTCAAAATCTCAGTTGCATACAAACAAATGCATGGTTGGTGTACAAATAAATTATTATGAGCTGTGGCTTACTTCCACTTTTTTTAATTGGGATTTAGCTTTGGGCAGAGGAGTACAATTAAGTGAGCGATACTGTGAACTAGAGAGTAGAAAGTACGTAGAGTCTGAATTATTTTATTTTTTATCTTCAGTTGAGCTGCCTGCAAATTATTTAAAGGCGGTATTCAGTTTGCCTTGCCTGGCCGTGGTAAGGTAGTCATCAGATTGGTGTCGACAAAGGGAAATCTACTGAGATGAGTGAATCCATTTGGTTAAAGGAGATGTCATGTTAGACACACATATATATATATATATATATATATATATATATATATATATATATGTCGCAGTAAATTATATATGATTGGTTGGTGAGTTCAAACACTTCATTACGACTGATCCATTAATTTTATGGTGAGTTCAACACTTACGACTAATCCATTAAGTTTGTTGTGGATGAATTATCTTGTTGTGATGCGAGTAACTTCTGTTTGTTAATTACAGAAAACCAAAATCTACTTAATAATTTGCTACTAATATATATGTGGCAGTAAATTATATATGATTGGTTGGAGTCGAGTTGGATTATCCCTACTCTTCAGTCGGATTGTATGTTAGTTTAGGTGATTACAAGTTGTGCGTTAGATAAAAATCATGTGAAATGTTTACTAGGAAGGTTTCGTCATAGGACGAGGAACGAAGTTGACAAACTTTAATTTGGTAAACATATAAGTCAAATAGAATATTCATTAAGTGGATCAAGACCATACCAAGTTGGAGGCTCTGCCCTTGTGAACGATTTCAAAGTTGAATTCTTCTTTGCCTGTACGCTTATGTCACGCACATTGTCATTGTCGTGAATATTTTTCTTTTGTTATACACCGACATAGAAAATACTTTAATTTGGTAAGTCCACCATTTCTTCCGTCCTCCTGGCTCCTCCTTCCTTGGGGTCAGTCCGATATACAAACATATATATATATATATATATGCAAGCTTGTCAGGGCACAAATAAATAATATAATATATGCTACTTGTTTTTCTTGAAGAAAGGATCAAGATATGTCACGGCGCAGCGCTGAGCTGGCGATTGTTGTTCATTCCATTTTTCTAATGGGACTGATTAGTGGAGTACTCAGAATGTTTGGATCGCGGGTAACACATAAAGAGAGAGAAGAGGAGACGGGAGGGGGAGTTTGAGGGGGAGGGAAGGCGGCAGGGGTAGGGATGCATTTTTTGTTTTTGTTTAAGCTTCTTTTTTACAAAAAAAATTAGTTTTCTTTACAATTTTATTATGTATCTCAAGTTTCAAATTATTTTTAATATATTTATGTTTTTTATATTTAATTTGATTTCATATTTAAATTTTGAATTTGAAATTAGTATTTTGTAAAAAATGAGACAAAATGAATTTCAAAGGCACAATGAAACTCAAATACACTTTCAAAGGGTATATAAAAACTAAACCTATTTATTTTATAGGACGACTTGAATGGTCTTGATCTACAATGAATATTTTATTTGACTTAATATGTGCACCAAATTAAAGTAAAGCAAAAACACTATGCAAACTTTGTGCCTCGTCCTGTGACGAAAAGCTATGACGTATACCACTTACCTAAGCAGCAACCCTCCTCCAAAGTCAAAACAATTGCATGTTTTTTTTTTAGGCTTATTATCACAAAACGTCCCTGAGGTTTGCGAAAACTATCACATTGCGTCCTTTATGTATTTTTTGTCATTTATGGTCCTTAAAGGTAATAATTATCATCACAAATAATCCTTGCCGTCATATTCCGTTAAAAAGTCTGTTAAGTTGATGATGTGGCACATATGTGGATCCACATATCCAATAATATGACGCCACGTGGATTAAATAAAAAAAATACATTTTAAAAATAATTTCAAATTATAAACCATTACAAAAAACTTTAAAAAATTAATAAACCAAAAAAAAAAAAAAAATCACCACCTCCTCCATTCACCAAACCCCCACATCCTTCGTCCAAAAAAAAAAAAAACCCCCATATCCAGCCTCCTCCATATCCCAACTTGCTATCCCAAATCAACACCCAAACAGCCAACCCAAACCTTGATATGCCAGGAACCTCACCCACTGCCCGTCTAATCTCCACCACCAAAGACCAAAATTGGATGGTGGTTAGAAAAGGCAAAATGAGTGGGTTGGGTGGGCTTAGTGGTTGTCTGGGTTTGCTTGGAGGGGAGGGGGGGTGGAGTTTAGGTTGGTTGCTGTCAAATAAAGAGGGCATGGAAGAGAGACAAAAAGGAGAGAAAAGGAGGAGGGCAGGGCAGTGGTGCGTAGGGTGGGTGAGGATAGGTGCGGCTGTTGGAGGTGTGAGAGGGAGAGAGAGAGGAGACGTGGGTGGGAGCGAGGAGAAAAAGGGGGAAGGCAGAATGTGGGGGTAGGGGTTTAGTGTGATGGAGAAGATGGTGATTTGTTTTTTTTTTTTGTTTTTAATATGTTTCTTTTCTTTTAAGTTTTTTTAAATTAAGTTTCAAATGTTTATTTTATTTAATCCACGTGGCATCATATTATTGGATATGTGGGACCCACATATATGCCACATCATCAACTTAACAGACTTTTTAACGGAATCTGACGGAAGGACTTTTTGTGAGAACACTTATTAACCTTAAGGACTATAAATGACCAAAAAAAAACAAAAAGGACACAATGTGATAGTTTCGCAAACCTCAGGGATGTTTTGTGATAATAAGCCTTTTTTTTATGGATTGCTTCGCTGGAAAATTGAAGATGCCAATTCGAAGCATTATTGACTTGCAGCATACATATCTCCTACACTCGTGATTTTGGGCGCACCAAGCATTCACTTATACAACCGTCCTAGTAAACATTTCACATGATTTTCATCTAACGCACAACTTGCAAAATGATTACAGATATACTGAATTGTACATGAGGAAACTTAAATCAAACATAATACAAGCTAGCTTTAATTATTGAAATCATAATACTGAATTGTCCAACAGAAACCCTCCCCCTTTTTACCATAATAAATTCACAAAGTCCAAAAAATAAAATAATGAAAAGCAGGAACTAATAAAGTAACAAGTATCAGTGGCGAGGGTGAATTGTGTAGTATGTCTGTAAGGAAGTGAGGAGGAGAAGGGCAACCGCAGCCATGAATGATATGACTTTCCATGTGTAGAGAAATATGTGGTACAAAGGATCCTTTTCTGCCTTTGGAATTGCACCCTTAAAAGTACCTGAAGTCTGAACCAATTGTACCAGGAGTTTCGGTATTCATTCACTTGTTCGCAAAGCTTACCAAAACAGAAGTCGTCCTTGACAACAACTACTTCATCTAGGATATTTTTAAACTCAGTCAAATATTGTTTGTCTCCAATCCGATTGTGCTTTATGATCTTTTTCTCCGAAGCAGTTTGATATCCTCTGGGGAACGGATGAGACTTTTCATGAGGAAGGCATACGACGTGACTCCATGTGTACTGCCAAGACTGCATTGCTCATAAGCAATCAGGTTCCGAAAGAGTGAACTCGTCGTGTCATGAAATGAGCACTTGTGGAATTGTAATTACCCCATCCTTGAAAGTTATTTTCAACAAATTGTCCTCAGTTACTTGTCCCAACTTCAGCTCCACTCCCGACTCCAAAAGCTGTGAGGCGCAATGGTTCAATCCCCACTTTGTATCGCTTGCTGGCTCTACAGATTGATCATGATCAGGATCAAGGCATGACGTTTGTTTAATCTTTCTTTTTATTTTCCTTAAAAGGCCTGAACATTCACTCTCGGGGCTGGATTCCTTATCAATATCAATTGACACGTCGTCGATTGAGAGGAAGTAGAATTTGTGCAAGAGATCAAGCAAATGCTTGAATTCTAAACTTCCCGTCTCTTCTTTTATTTGCTTTAGGCTCAGAGGCTGAAAGAACTTGAGAGCAAGGCTAGTGACCGACTTCGGCAGTTTGCACTTAATGACATAAGGCTTGATAGCTTCGTATAAAAGTTCGAGAATAAAGAAGGGGATCTGGTTTTCAAGTAATGCCAGATCATGCCGAAGAGCAGCAATCATCCAAGCACTTTCTGTGCATGGATCAGATTTGTATTGGTCAGAATTTATATAATTTAAAGCTTCGGTCAAACCTGAGGAAAAGTTCCAATATGAAGCAACCATCAAGTAACATTATTTCTGCAAGCTCATCCTCTGTATACTTGATGGTTTCAGTGTAGCATTGACGAATCACTCGATCCAAACCATAAATAGCCTCGGTGCAGTCTTCGAGACATTTCTGAGACTGTTGTTCAGCGCATTTCCTATACTCAGGATCTTCAGGATCTTGATCCACTTTTTTGCTGAAAAAATGACATCATGTAAAACCATTTATATTGTTTCATTGGTGCAAGGTTATCAACACTGTCTCGATGCAAAGGCCCCACTGAGACAACGCGAGGGCGGTAGGCATCCACCTTGACTTGCCGAAGTTTATCTGGAACTTTATAGATACAAAACTCTCCTTCGACTAGTATTTCGTTCCCGGGGTAGAAGATTTTGTACTTTGTTTGGTCCACTTTGCTGAGATTTTCAATAATCTTCTTCTTCCAGTTTTCTTTTCGTGTCTCTTCATCATCTGCTGCAGGGTTTGTCTCGCGTACCTGTTTTCGTTAAAATGGATAGGAGAAGAGGAGGCAACAACAGGCAGAAAACAAAAAACAAAAAAAACAAAACAGAAAGTGTAATTTAATAGACTGCAAATACAAAGTATATGGGTTGAGCTTTAATGTCAATGTGGATGCAAAAGCAGAGTCAAAGAGAGAAGCTCTAAATTTACCTGAAGTTGTTCTCTCGATTCACTCATCTTGAAGATTTCCCTTTATCGTCCGGTCGTCTACCAATGTGATCGAGCTTAGTCCTAGAAGACTGAATATTGCTTTTAATTTATAGCCAAACTCTTGAAGATAAAATATAATTTTACAAAGACTCTACTCCCAAGTCTCAAAGTTTAACAATATCTGTCGTTCGCTCAATGGTACTCCCCTAGCTTAGCCCTATAGCAGGCTGGAATTAATTAAGAATGACTCCTTCTGAAGAAAACCACATTAATTAGTATATAATTTATTTGTAGCTAACAATCGGTATTTGTTTTAATGACTGAGATTCAGACATCCAACTATGGAGGAAGAAATTCGTCACAGCTGTTTTTTAACTTGTAACTGTGCACTCTTCCTCGAGAAAAACTTGGATGCACCCCTTCCGTAAAACAAGTGTCTCACTTTCATGTTCATGTGCTACTACTTACATGATGTAGCAGATGTTAGACTTTTATGTAACGGCGCAGGCAAATTTTTCTCGACAAATAATTCTAATTGGGTCCTACTGTTCTAATTGGTGAATAGGAAAATAGAACAAGTGAGTGAAAATAGCAGCACTCTTTAGCTTAGTCCAAAATGAAGAAATAGAAGTGTAGGAATGACGAGTGGGCATTCAAACCAGAAAACCGAAAAATCGAGCCGAATTGGACCCAAAAAAATGGAAAAAACTGAGTTGACCAAAAACCAAACCAACCTATTTGGTCCAGTTCCAATTTCGGTTCTTGTAGTTAAAAAAAGGAGCGACTTAAATATATATTATTTATTTATATAATATTAGCCCAAACCCAAACTTTTCTCCAAGCCTAATCTCTTCAAGCTCAAATACTCTTCCAAGCCATCAAGCCCAACTCCAAGCCCTTTATTTGTTTTTCAAAGCCCAAAAAATAAAATTTTAGTTGAACTTTATATAAAAAAATAATTTGAAAATATGATAATAATAATTTGGTCCAAAATCGAACATAATAAAAAAGTAGACTGGAATTGGTTCAAACCGGACCAGTCAGTTTTCTAAATTTTTTTACTAAAACTGGACTGAATCAAACAGGTTAAATAATATCAATTCCAATTTCGGTTTGAAGTGGAAACCAGTGCCCACCCCTCGTAGAAATGCTTACAATCTAGGCTTATTACAAATACTCTTGAAACTTGAGGGATGAAAAGAAAAATTCAGAGACCAAAGTGAAATAAACAAAAAAGTTCAGGGAAACCACATGCGGGATCTATGATTAATTTAAAATTTTGGATAACCTATGACGAAAAGCTATGACATATGTCACTTACCTAACCGCAGCGGCAGCAACTTTCAAATTCAAAACAATCGCATGCTTAGCTGGAAAACATTGAAGACTGCTAAATAATTGGAAGCATTATTGACTACTATATATATCTCCTAGTAAACAACCCAATATGATTTTAACCATCTGAGCAGTAATTACTTCTTATTTCCTAAGCTTTTCCGAGTCGCAAAAAATATAAATAAATATCTTAATTTATTGGGACCAACCACTCATTTGTTTGTATCTTACTGACATTTGATCCGGCGAAGGAGGAGCCAGGAGAGAAGACAAAGTTGTTTGTATTCCGACGTCAACAAAGGGGTAATAAAAAAGATAGACTCAACTTTGCTTTCTCCCAATCGGTAATAAAAGATAGACAAAGTTGTTTGAATTCCGACGTCAACGAAGGGGTAATAAAAAAGTTAGACTCAAATTATGCATCTGGTGGTGGTTGTTACGGTCACTCTAGCTATAAATAATAAATAATAATTTTTTTATAAAAACAAATTAATCTATGTTCCTACATTCAAAGGAAACGAAGGACCGCTTCCTCTCTCAAGTTAACTTTCTTCCCACCACTTCGCCTCCATCTACATCTCTCCTCAATCTAGGGTTCTTCTGGCGATGACGGACGAGAGCAAACCGACGAATAATATGCCTACAGATCATGACCATCGCTCCAAGAAACAGAAAATGATGCTGATGATTCTTCCTCATGGAACCAATTTGCTAAGAATCCAACCCATCACTCTACAACAGAAACTGCTGCTCAGCGCTCTACAATCCTGGACTTCCAGCGTATGACTGACTTACTCAGAATCTCTATATGCTAGCTGTTGTCAAGGCTTCAAATTATATGTTTACTTTTTTTTTTATACATTTTATTGATTTTTCCTTAACTCAAGAATCAAGAACCTGACCACCTTTTTTTGGTTTCATTATAATTGTTCTTAGAGAATCACCAATATGATTCGCAAGGAGTTATAGTGCATGGACCGTCGTCCAGGGAATCAAGCCTCCGAAGATTGGTTGAGCAAGTTATAAGTGAGCTGCCTGATAACAAGAACATAAAAGAAGATAAGGGAGGTATTTGGTTGGTAGTGCATATTAGGAGTCGTTATTGATCAGCTATTTGGTTGTTGTGATGTTCGAATTTTTATCTCCACAAGTAAATTAGGGGAATCCCTTTTGTTTTGCTTGCTAAATAAAATTAAGTTTGTTTCGATTTGCGTTAAGTGATCCTATTTGCAAAAGTGGATCACACATGTAATGTAACAGCCATGGAAGGGGAGGCAAACGTTCAACATTTTATATATATTCCATTTTGTCGTCTCACCCACCATATTCTAGCTAGTACGAGCTTTCAGGTGACTGAGTATTGTTGCCCTTTAATCAATTTATAGCCTAACTATGAAAATGAAATATAACAATAGAAATGGACTCTTGCTCCTTAAATTGAGAAAGCAGAAAGATGATACAGACTCATTATGTCTTTAGTTGTTTGCAGAAAGATACATAATAGAAATTCATAGAATCGAAGTTCTTGAAGTTTAGGACAAACACCAAAGACGGCCCTTTTTTTGTTTGAAAAAACTTGGTTGAATGTAGTGATAGATCTCTTCGGTTTTATGGCTAAATCTATAAGTGAATTGCGCTGATCAAATCGATCCTCTCTCGCTATATTTTCAGGGGCTTCAAGTAAAAACATGACTTCTCTTGCATTGCGTTATTTCTACTTTTTTTTTTATACAAGGTATGTTTATAGGGAGGGGATATGAACAAAAAGGCCTTATGTACAAAGATAATTGTTAACCACTTGATCACAAATTTTATTTCTTTCCTTATTTTTATTAAATAAATTTATTTTTAAAATTAATTAAATTGTTCTTAAAAAATTATTACGATGAACTAAAAACAGTTTTAAAAACAATTACTAAAGCTAGGGTCTCAAAATTAGTATCCTTCATCGATTTCAATTCAGGGACAAACAAGATTTGATCAACATAAAAGCGTATATCTGTAATTATGAAAGAAATTTGCTTAATAAGACGAAGGGTGCACAAACTAATGCAAACAAACACATGTTGCATGATGATGAAAATTTTAGTTTTATTCAGATGATCAAGTCCATACAATTTAGAGATTGCACACAAGCATGCATAATAATACATGGCGAAAGCATAAAGAAAGAAGCAAGCAAGAAAACAAGCATCAGCTGCGAGAGGGAAAACGCAGCCAGGAAAGATGTGAAACTCCAAGTGGAAGAGAAATAAGTCTTAGCGAGGGTGAATGGCATAGTACGTCTGTGTGACAGTGAGACCGAAAAGGACAGCCGCAGCCAAGAATGCCGTGATACTCCATGGACTAGAGAAATATGTGTTATAAAGGGACCTCATATATCTCTGAAGCCGCACCATCCAAAATACTTTGAATTTTGCGCCAGTGAAACCAGGACCTACTGTAATCATTCACCTGGTCGCACAAGTCGCCAAAGAAGAGTCCTTTGGATTAACATGGTCTAAAATATTTTGGAAATGAACAAAATATTCGCCTCCTGCAAAATTTTCAACTATGATCTCTTTTTTCTTGAGTAGTTTGATATCCGCTTTCGAACGGATGAGACTCTTCATGAGGATGACATATGATGTGATGTGATGTGAACTCTTGAGATGACATTGCTCAAAAGCAATCAGGTTCCGGAACAGTGAATCTGTAGTGTCATCAATGAACACCGGTGGAATTTTGATTGTTCCTTTTTCGAATTTTATGCACAACAAATGGTCCTCGGCCAACCCTTTTTCAAACTGGATTCCAGCGTCATAAAGGTTCTGAAGCGCAATACTTGAATTACTTTTTTTCTTACTGCCTTTGCTGGGACTGGGAGGAAGAACTTGCCCAAAAGTTTAAGCAAATGGTTGGAGTTGCAGTCTCCGTATCTTCATTTCTTGCATGTTGGTTGCTTGCCTTGGCAGGACCCAATTCAACTATATGCCCGATCTTGGGAGGAAGAAGTTGTGCCAAGAGATGAAGCAAATGCTTGCAGTCTGCTGTCTTAGTATCTTCAGTTATTGCCTTTTGGTTCATGGGTTGAAAAAAGTTAAGAGCGAGGCTAGTGACCGAATTTGGTGGTGTATATTCCCGGTGTGAGGGATGAGAGGCTTGATAATATTGTACAATATTCGAGAATGAAGAAAGGGATCTGGTTTTCAAGTAATGCCAGATCATGCTTAAGTGCTGGGATCATCCAAGCATTACTGAATATTGGATCATTAGATTGGTCTGTCAACGGAATATCTGAGCAGTATCGGTCATACCTGAGGAAAAGCTCCAACATGAAGCATCCGTCAACCAACATTATTTCTGCGAGATCTTGCTTCTTAATTTCTGTGAGATCTTCAGCATAGCTCTCACACACTTTTGTGTTTAAACCATAAATGGCATTCGTGCACTTTTTCAAGCATTCAGTAGTATTTTTAAAGTCGTTCGTTTGTTGCAGAATGAAGAGCAGGGTAACGCCATTTGTGCTCTTTCATAGCTATGAGGTTAGGGTTGTCTCGATGGAGAGGTCCAATGGAGACAACGCGAGGGTTGTAGGCATCCTCCTTCACTTTTCGAAGTTTACGTGGAACTCTATAGATGCTCAAGTCTTCTGAACCTTTTTGCACATCGCTGAGCTTGTCTGCAATCCCCATCGTCCACTTATCATTCTCGGGTATCACTCCATATCCCTGTTTCGAATGAGAAGAGGAAAAGAAAAGGTAAAATCTAGAAACAACCTAAAAGCAATAATGTATAGATAATTAGATTGTATTATTTTCATTATAGAGTTAGATTCTCAGTAAAAAGAAGGTAAAATCAGATTCTCAGATAAGATTTATTTTCATTAAAGTTGGGTTTTATATTGAATTTTGATTCTTCAATCCCTTTAAATTTCAGGTGCACTAGTATATGTGTAGTTACATTGATATACATATTATATTCTACCTATGTATAAGTTTTTTAAAAAAATTAAGGAGACTACAATCAAAATGCAATCTAATACTTGGTTATTGAATAAATAAAAAACTATTTATATATACCCCTAAACATATACATGTCCGCATGTATGTGTATATGATAATAAACATATGTGCTTACAGTCAACGGGGTCTAACTCAGTGAAAAATTGCCTTGATTTGCAGACCAACGATTACAGGTTCGAACACCCCATGGCACATTGGTAATGTGTATGAGAAACCCCCTTCTCCCTTGTGTTTTTTATATATATATAAAAACATATGTGCATGCATATATAAATCTATTTCATCATAATAATAACAAATTAATTTAAGATTGAAAATGAAAAAAAAAAAATTACCTAGTATAGTGAGGTTCATAAAAGTGTGAAAGATAAGATATGGTTAATAAAATAAAAATTAGAAATAACAAATAGTTGTTTTAATTTTTTGTAATCTCCTTTTCAGCTGCCGTCTTTTATCAACAAAATAAAAAATAATCTCCCATCTCTCCTATTTTCCTTTTCTTTCATATTTTTTCCACCTCTAACAGTTACGTACCCTCAATGTGCTCTTCCTCCATCTCAGCAGATTTCTCTAAGTCGTCCACGACTACCAATTTGCTTCCGAGGGACAGAAGATTGCCTTTTATACCTCCCTTTGAAGATAAAGTACAACAAGAAAGACTCTACCTCCATCTCCCCATATCAAATCAAATCTTTTCTTTTATTTATTTAAGCTTTAGTAAAATGTTGTTATAGAATCTTCCAAGAAGAAGACTTCAACAATTTACACCTTCCACCTAATACAAATTTGTTTGTATTCGTCGATAATATTGGAGCTCCAAGTGAGTCGAGTTAGAATATGTTAATATTTTACATGAATTTAATAAATGACTTTAGTGGCACATCCCGTGTAGGTCGTAAGTGTGATCCACAAGAATCCTTAACTCTAAAACTATGGAAATCCAATCCATTATATTATATTATCTCCTTTTTCTAAGTAATCTTATTATTGTCTTAACAACCTAAGAAATGCTATTATATTTGACCAAGGATAATGGACTTGACCCAGGGCCGCCCTGAGCATAAGCAGGCAAGGCGGCTGTGTAGAGCCTCAAATTTATATATATAAACGTATAATTACACATAAATTATGTTAAGTCCTATTATTAATAATCCAAAATTAATAAGAGCCAAACTTAGAAAAATGCCCACTTATTCATTACACTTCAAATGTAAGACATTAACCTACTAAAATAAAATTAAAGAAAATAAAACACATTGAAACCAAATTCAGATGTCTGAACTCTTGAAAAAAGCTCCCCAACCTTAAACACTTTCTTGAATTTACTACTTCTTCTCAATGATTTAATGAAGACTAATTAAAGTCCGGATTGTTTAACAGGTGATTGAAGATTTCCTTTAATTTTGGAATTTGATGCTTGTCTAGGGCGGACGAAGATTGGATTGGATAATAAGCCCCCAATTTACAAATTTTTAGTCAAATTCTTAATTTTGAAGAAGTTTAAGGTGTATATATATGTGTGTAAGCAACTAATTTTTATTGTACTAGCATTTGAGATTTTGATAAAGAATTTGAGTAAATATTTCCCTCCCTCCCTTTCTAGGTTTGTGGATTACATTTTTTTATTTATTATCTTTTATGTTACACTTACAATGGTTGATGTTGAGTTCATATAATATATTTTTTTCAAATCAAATGAAAAGTATGTAGGAATTGAGGTCTCCCCTAACATCAACCAACGACTTAAGAGCATTCACAATTGGCTTCTTAAAACCACCTCTTTAGACAAATTTAGAGAGTGGATTGGAAAAATATAACCATGCTCCCTTATCCACCTCCTAAAATAGGGGAGATCTTTAGGAGCTCTTAAATTTGCAGAGAGAAAAAGGAATCCTAGTGACTCCCTATAATTTGATGCTGCTTTATTTTCTGAGTATTTTAAACCTTTAATTAATGTTAACTTCTTTTTTTTTTTTTTTATAAAGATGGACTAATTAAAAAAGAGTTATAACACTTATGACTTCCGTAAACTAGAGAGTATGATTGGAGTTAACATTTTATAGAGAGCTCCTAAAATAGTTTTTATATGTTTTTAGCTAAATTTTAACTAAAAATAGAGAGCATGATTGTAGATGTTTTAAATTAAATAACTATATATGTGTGTGCCAAGGTTTACCATTGACGTAAGCCGCTATGACGTATTAAGCATACATAAGCAGGAAAAGTCCATACAACTGTTCATAAACAAATAACTTATTGCCATTAAAATACTTTTTATGAAAAATACCGTGTGAACGCTTGTTCTCAAATATTTATTACAACTACATAAAATTCTTACAGGATTGGTAAATTGAGCACGTGATGTACGAACAGCTCTTTGTCGGGATCTTGATATTTCGAGCGCTGAATATGAAGTCATTGTCTGCATACCACTGTCCTAATTAATTGGCCTAATTTATATGTGCTAAAGAAAAAAATGAAAATTCATGAGAAAATTAAAAAATAAAAAATTAAGGAGGGATCCGCGTCCCTCAATTAGTTCCAACAAGGGAATCTGAACGCCTATATATATAACAATTTTGGTTTCTCACAGAGTACATTTGTGCTCTTGAGAGGCGATGGTGTCAGCATTCAACCAATTCGCTGCTGTGGGGGATAAAAGGAAATACGATCAAATCTCATCAACATCGGATGGAAAAGAAGGGAACAAACCAGGGATCCCCCCACACCCGAAAAAACAAATTTAGGTTTATATATATGTTTTCTCTTTCTTTTTCAGACATTTAATTTTGTTATTAATGTACGTGCTAATTAATTAATTAAAATCTCATGAGGCTAGGCCACTTTCTTTTATTCTTCTTCTTCCTCTTTTTTCTTTCTTTCCTTTGTTTGATTACTTCTTGTATTGAGGACTGCGCAGAAGGTCCAGCGAGCAACCGAAGGAGGAGGGATGAAACCGAAAACAAGTTGGAGACTAGCAGTGAAACGGATTCCTATCAAGGCCACACTTGTTCTTCATGATGAAGACTTAAAGCAGCTGTCGGAAATAATACACACCATTGAGGGTAATTGCCCTAACATAACTGGTTCTGTCAACGTATTGGACCTTTTTATTTCCTCAAAGAATCATATTGAATATGGACGTAAAAGGCTGGTAGAGGAGTGATGATGTTGAAAGAGGGATTGAGCATACTCTATGAAGCGCAAGAATTATTAAAGGTCACCGATTCAAAGCCCCAAGAGTGAATTCACTTGCAGTTCCATTACTTTGCCTGTAGCAACTAGAAATTCAAAGACGGCCCGAAATGCCTCTTTTTTGGGTTCATCTTAATCATTTGTCATGTCCGAACTTTACTTCAATAATAAGTCAGCGAAACCCCTTTGTTTTGCTTGCTCTAACTTTTTTTTCCTTCTTAAATTTGGGTTAAATCAAATTAAACTTGCTTCTTTCAACTTTAATTGTTAATTTTGGGTAAAGTCAAAACATCCAACATTTGACATATACATCCGAAAGACTACAAAACGCACTGATAAAAATCCCAACATTTGATATAGAAATCAAAAATTCTCTACCGAGTCACCGGTTCTAAACAAGATTGTCTCATTTTCATAGATTTGTTCTCTGGTTGAGGAAAGATGATTTTATGGCCTAGCGGGAAAATCTTTAAACAAAGGCCCAAGAGAACGAACAATGGCTATGCCTTTCGGGCCGAGCAGGATCAAAGCTGAAGGCCCAGAATAAGTAAGAGTGATGAGGTTCGAATTCTACGTATCATTTCGGTATATGCAAAACAAAGGTAAAAATGGAACCCCACGTCACTATGATAAGTATAAAATAAAGAAAAAGCAAGAATTAAACAAGTGTACTACCAGCAGCGGACCTAGGATTTTTTTTGGCGGAGGTACAATTTATCGCTATCATCATCAACACCAACAGTTCATCTTTAACATACTCTATATAAGTAATTAGGAGTGAGCATCACAAAACACTTAGCTTAAAAATATAATCACAACAGTAGGGGATGTTCGTCCAAAAAAAAAACAATAGGGGATGTTGAGGAGAGGTAGTATTGCCATATGTTTATCAAATTCTACCATGTTGGTTGGCTGGTGCCGGCCACTGAGGCGGTTGAGAAGGTGGAGAAGGAGCACGATATGGCTAGGAAATAAGCGTCGGGGGTTCTGCCTAGCTTGGAAAATCAAATCTTGGAAGTTGAATATTTGTGATATTGCCCAAGCTTTAAAATTGAAATCAAGCTTTGATATTTACTGAAAATCTAACAGAAGGGGTCACCAAGATCTTTATGTTTACAAGAAACTAGTACAAATGGAGTGACCCACCATATTTGACAAAGATTCTAAATCTTGGATTTCAGTAAAATCAGATACTCGGATACACTACATAGACAGAAGAGATAGCTATACTGCCTAGCCACAAAAAAAGGGGGAAAATCTGGCAGACTACAAGATCGTAGATTGACTGCAAAACAGAAAACTTCATCTCTGTCTTCGTACGAATCAAAATTATCAACCAGTGTCCATATAAACATTTTCCTTGTTTTTGTTTTATTTTTTTTAAAACCCTGGTCCAAAACGACATCATTTTGCCAAGCTTTGTTTAAAAAAAAGAAGAAGTGTGCAGCGTGCAACACCAGCAGTGCGGCGCCCAATCCATTTGCGCATTTCATCGAACACCTTGCATGCGTCTCTAGTCTAAGCAGAGGTGCAAACTCCAGCATCTCTTATGAAGTTTTCCGGCGAGCGAAGTGGCAGGTGCACCTCCTTGAGCCTGCACAGGTTCACCACTGTGTACTAATAACTAGCTCCACCGTTGTCTAGTGTAACGCAATCGTCGTATAGGTGACCATCATCTATTTAACTATGTAGACAACGATTTTTGTTTAAAAACCATGGTCTATGTGAGTTTTAAATGGACCAAACATGCTATTTCACATCGTCTCATTGATATCTAAAACGAAAAATTTTATTTATTTTTTGTCGTCTCTCAATGGACATTAGACGACATCATAAAAAGAAAGTAATATGGCCGAAATTTCAATATAACTTTTCGACTGAAAAAATTGGCCTAAAGGTTAACCTTAGTCATTTTTTAATCATAGGCCTGTGCCTGATTGCTAGAAGACTCGAACTTAAATGCAAGGGAAACAAACTTACTACTCACCTGGTCAACTAACCTAACGCAGGTGTACATCACTCAATTGATTTGAATCAGATGCGTTCCGGAAGAGAGAGGCCTTAGTTAATTACTTCTCCAGCTGGTTTGTTCTAGCTACCTAATAAAATAAATTTAAACAAAGACTCAACTTTTGTTTTATATCCCAACGTAATAAATAAATTGTAAAAAGTTAATTAACCTTGAGTTCCTCGTAAAAGGAGAGACTCAATTGCTTCAACAATTAGTATGCGCTCTCATCGAGAGGAGAGGAACATGCAGATGTGGTTAGTACAAAATTGTTTGGATTCCAACGTCAACGAAGAAGTAATTTACAAAGACTCAACTTCAAAAACTTCAAATTGTTGGGATCAAGTTGGACCGATATGGCTTTTTAATATGTTAGCACAAGATGTAAAACGATGCTATTCGATTATAATAATTTTGCTCCTGAAAAAAAAAAATAATAATAATAACATTTGAAACCTCATTATGTTAGTGTAGGGTGTAGGGTTTGTTAAGAAGATGAAAAACCTGGCTGCTGTGTGTGAGGTGCAAATAAGTCATAGTTATATTGGCCCTATAGCCAGCCAGCATATTGACTTATAGAAGCTTCCTAGTAAACACCCTCGCCTTGTACTTGATATACATATTAATATACTACCTATGTATATATTCAAAAATAATATTTAAGGACTACAATCAAAATTCAATCTAATACTTGGTTATTGAAAAAACTATTTAATCTTCCCAGTATGTGTATCTGATCATTTTTTAATTGAAATAACATATGTGCATGCAAACCAACCAGGGTCTAGTTAGTGGGGAAGAGCCTTGACTTGCAAACGATGGTTTCATATTCAAACAACCCCCTATACTACAAAAAGGAGGCAAAGACAACCAGGAACAACGATGGTATATCAAAAAAAAATCGTCGTCGTTTTTAAAAGACGACAGTAATAGAAACCCGTCATAGAAACATACTTAAAACACCTAAAAACTGGTATATATGCATAGATATTTTTACACCATGACGCACCAAATTAAAAAAGCGTCGTCTTATTACAAAGGTATTGTTTCCGAGTTAAAATCTGAACCTAAAAACAACAACTGCAGTTATGAAATCACCGCCGTATAAAGTAAGACAACAGTTTAAAAAGAAGACGCCGTGTTAACTCATTAATAAAACCACCCATTTTCTTAGTCAGCGACTACAAATTCAAAGAAATCTACGATAGTTAATTACAAAACAAAAAAAAATCGCCGATTTTAAATTAAGTTACCACGACTGTAAATATAAATTTATCGACTTTTTAATTGCAGTATACTACGACGGTATCCATAACTCTACTGTCCGCATAATTGTACTAACCACGACAATTGTTAAATTAATGACGTACAATTTTTACCATTATAACGTACAAATTTTTTACCATTATACGTCTATCATTATCTATAAACCATCGTCTTAATTTTAATTGGTTTTTAAGATTTATTATTGGATTTTTTTCCTACGGCGGTAGATAAACAGTATAACAAGATTTGTGATAACCCACGACGGTTTATATAGGAAACCGTCGTCACTATCAAATTAATTGAAGTCTTACTAGAATAAACCTATTCCTCATCATAATTGAACCAACACACAAAGGCAATATTAAAAATATAATATAATTCAGAAATTGAAATACAATGTGGAATGAACCCCCATAAGATGTCTTATTTGAGGGAGTTTGTATGTGTGTATATATAGGACTTGGTAAAATTACGTTACATTCCTCAAGTAAGAAAAGGATTATAACAAAGTCCACCCAGAGAAAATTAAATAAATCAATATATATATAGGATAGATGGAGAATCAATAAAGCCTTGAGGTTGTCGCATATAAACCTCTTCTTGTAACTCCCATGAAGGAAAAGCATTTTTTACATCCATAGAACGTAAATCTCATTAAACTAGCAGCTAAACTGAGTACTAATCTAACTGTGGTGTGTCCCATTATAGGATTAAAGGTCATCATAATCCAAACCATGCTCTTGACTAAATCCTTGTGCTACCAGCCTAGCTTGTATCTTGAAATTGTTCCATTTGAAATTTTTATTATTTTATATATCCACCTACCTCCTACAATATTCTTGTCATAATACCAAGTTAACAAAGACTAAACTCAAAAATTGTATTTTTACATAATGAATACTAGGAAGAGAGATTAGTCTCTTTTATATCTAGGCTAAACACTACACGTGAATACAGTCAATGAACACGTGAATATAGTCAACAGAGTCTAACAACTTAGCCACCTCAGCACTGACACGTGGAATCGTAACATCAGCTAACAGTTCGTTATCCGAATTAATTTCAACCTTGAATGGCAACTGGCATGGCCATTAGGGTGAAAGTAGAATTTGTGCAAGAGATCTAGCAAATGCTCTGGCACGGCAGCAGCAGCCTCTTCTTTTATTCCGTTCGGCTCACAGGCTGAAAGAAGTTAAGGGGCAAGGCTAGCAACCCATTGTGGGTAGTTTACACTTGGTGGTGATATGAAGCTTCGTAGCATTGTACAAAAGTTCGAGAACAAAGAAGGGGATCTGGTATTCAAGTAATCGTCCAAGCACTTCTCAAGAACAACATTGTAACTGTATTAGTAGGTCAAGTCAACCTAGGTGAAATAAAAAGTACACTCATAAGTCTACTCTATATGCTTGCTTGCACCGGTCTTCAGGCACTCCCGCGTAGTAGTTCCTCGGCTTTGGAAACCGAGGCAGATGACTTAAGCTGTGATTCTGAGCGAGGAGCCGCATGGAAGAAGATGGTCACAGTGCCACAGCTGTAATTTCATTATACTATAACATCAACGAAGGGATGATTAACAAAGACTAAACTCAAAAAACGTCAGAGGTTTTCTTCAAAAAAAAAAAGAAGTCAGAGGTTCTTGATGACGGATTGTGAGTGACATAAGTCTGTGATGAGAAGCATCGTACCCTCTCCAAATAGGCAAAAGTAAATTAATTAAGCGATATCAACTTGCAATTATATATTCTACTTCCTTCACAATGCGAGAGCCTCCAAATTAATTCAGTATTTACGACGACTAGGTTATTCATTCACTTGATTTATATTTTATTTGACCCATATCACAGGTTCCCTAATTAACTCAAGGGGCATGCGATGTTGGGTGTGTTAAGTAATCGCAGGGGCTGGGGTGGGTTGTGTTGTGGTCGGGGAAGCTGGGGTGTCAGCTTGGTGTTGGATGGCGAGTTCGGCGGAGGTTAAGTGGCCAGTGGGTTAGCCGACTGGAATAGAGAGAGAGAAACAGCCTGAGTTTTAAAAAAAAAGTTAAAAACCTTTTGGTCATTGGGTTTTTCATGAAAATGAAATTCAATTTGGTCACTGAGATATTTTTTAGCCAAATTAGGTCACCGGTGTGTTTCCAAAGTTTACAATTTATAGACATTGCGTTAAAAACATAATGACCAATTTGGCTAAATTTTTTACTCAATGACCAAATTGAATTTTCATGTAAAACCCAGTAACAAAAAATGTATTTACCTTTAAAAAGACATGTGTTATCTTGTTAGCATGCCAGGGTCATCTTCTAAAGAATAATTATTTCTCATAAATCATGAGCCAATTAATTTTCCTTTTTTGTCCTTCATGTCATACACATGATCAAAATTGACTATAAAAAGCTAACAAACAAACGGTAGAAACCTTTATTTCTATGAAAGTGAAGTTTAAGGACCACCGTTATTATTTGAAATTGAAAAACTAAAATACTAATCAAGCCAAAATTCATAGACTATTTTGACCTAAAAATCCTTTATATTTGACGACTCTAGTATAGAATTATTTATTTTATTTTTCATGCATATTGCCATAAAGGCTCATTACAACAATCATTAAAGGCACAAAGTTCAGAAGGGCAGGGCACCGGTCACAAGCACCATATAACTTTCCATACAAAAGGTAAACTTTATATGGTAATAGAAAATATGTACTTCTTAGAAAAGAGCCTTAATTTATTATTTCTCCAGCTAATACAAAATTCTTTGTTCCAACGTCAACGAAAAGGCAATAGAAAATAAAATGAACTTTGGATTTCTCCAGGACATTTCCTTATTTCTGAAGATTCACTTTTGCGTCCAACAGTGACAGTAAGTGAAAGCGGCAAGTTATTAGCGAGGGTGAATGGCGTAGGTGTGTCTGGGTGGCAGTGTGAGACAGAAAAGTGGCAGCCGCAGCCAAGAATGCTATGATACTACTACTCCATGGACTAGAGAAATATGTGCTACAAAGGGACCTTATTTGTCTCCGAAACTGCACATCCAAAATACTTTGTGTTTGTGCCAGTGAAACCAAGACTTACCGTTTAAGCATTCGCGTCCTCACACAGCTTGCCAAGAGCAGAAGTCCTTTGGATGAACATGATCAAGAATAGTTTCAAAATCAATCAAATATTGGTCTCCTACCCAACTTGGATTTAAAATCTTTCTTTCTGAAGGAGTTTGATATCCTCTCTGGAACGAATGAGACTCTTCATGAGGATGGCATACGAAGTAATCTGAGTGATGAACTCATGAGATGGCATTGCTCGAAGGCAATCAGGTTCCGGAAGAGTGAATCTGTTTGTCTCGTCAGTGAAAACTGAGGGATTTTGATTACTCCCTTGTTGAATGTTATGTGAGCAAATGATCTTGGGGTCGACCCTTCTTCAAACTGGACTCCGGACTCTAAGAGTTTTGAACCGCCATGACTGAATCCCTTGTCAATATAGCTTGCTGATGATGCTGGGATCATATTAGGTCTAGATATAGGGAGGGAAGTTGTTTCGCACTGTTGAAACAATTTGATTCTGCGGAGCCATATCAATTGTGAGGTTGATAGAGAGGTGGCCATTACCACCATTTTGAACCTGGTGATAATTAGTTACTACAGATTCCAAACTCGGGAATGTAAATAGAATTGGTGTATGAGATCAAGCAAATGGTTGCAGTCAGTTTCCCTATCTTCTCTTACTGATGCTTTATTGTTCATAGGTTGAAAGAACTTAAGAGCAAGGCTAGTGACTGAGTTTGGTGGTGTATAGTGATTGACAACATTAGGCCTGATAATTTGATACAATTTTTTCAGAACAATGAAGGGGATCTGGTTTTCAAGTAATGCTAGGTCCTGCCTAAGTGCCGGGATCATCCAGCATTATTGAATATTGGATCAACTTTGTATTTCTGCTTCATATTTAAGCAGTGTTGGTCATACCTGAGGAAAAGTTCCAATATAAAGCAACCATCTAGTAACATAACTTCTGTAAGCGGATTGTCGACGGGCTTGATTTCTTCATAGCATCGGCGAACCTGTATGTCTAAATCATAAAGAGCCTTGATGCAGTCTTTCAAGCAATCGTGAGTCTCTTGACGAGTTTTTGTGTACTGGAGAACGTGTAGCATGTAAAGCGATTTATGCGTTTCCATAGCTGCAAGGTCATGGTGGCCTCGATGAAAAGGCCCAAATTGACACAACGCGGGGGTTGTAGGCATCAGCCTTCACCTCTCGAAGTTTATTAGGAACTCTATAGATGCTCAAGTCCTCTGACTCTGATTTCATCCACAGCAAGCTTGTCTATAGTCTTCTCCATCAGCTTAGCGGTAAAGCCCTGCACGGAAAATAAACTTTAACTGTCATGAAAAAGAAGAATATAATTTAGAGGAGCTAGAGAAGCTATCAATTACCTCAGCTGTTTGGGCTGTTGATTCACTCATCTCAATAGATTTCTGATAGTTTAAGGGAGAAGAGGTTTTGAGAATAGTTGGTAGTGTATAGGACAATAACTTGATTTGGAAAGGAAAACTTTTGAAAGAGTAACAAGGTAATTTTATTTGAATGGAGGAGGAAAGTTACAAAGCTTATTGGATTTATAATCTTCTCTTCTAGAAACCTTATAATCTTGTCTGTTCAAATGGCAATAACTAAAGGATCATATTTATCAGGAAGACTTATAAGTATTTTTTCTACAATTCTTGAATCATTAATATTTTCTCCATAGGCTCTCAATTGATTAATTATTATTTTTATTTTAGCATAATAGTCTTGTGTGGTCTCAGAATCCTCATTTTAATGTTTTCAAACTCTCTTCTCAAAGTTTGTAGTTTAACTGCATGTACCTTGGCATTGCCTTGAAATTCCTCCTTTAAGGTATTCCATGCTTCCCTTGCAGTTGTGGCTCCCATGATCCTTGGAAAATTGTATCATGCAAGGCTTGTTGTAGGGCATAAAAGGCCTTTGCATCTTTTTGTTGATCTTTCTTCAGTTGCCTCAACTGTTCCACGATTGGATTTTCTGAATTATTGAAGTCACTATCAACTATGTCCCATAAATCTTGAGACATAAAATAGGTCTTCATTTTAATACTCCAGAAGTCATAGTTTTCTCCATTGAAAATAGGAAGAGGGTTAGAGTTTTGGCTAGTGGTAGACATGATGGAGGACTAGTGAACCAACCCCCAAGGTTGATCAGAACAAGCTCTGATACCACTAATAGTTTAAGGGAGAAGAGGTTTAGAGAATAGTTGGTAGTGTTTAGGACAATAACTTGACTTGAAAAGGAAAACTTTTAAAAGAGTAACAAGGTAATTTTATTTGAATGGAGAAGGAAAGTTACAAGCTTTTAGAGACTTGGTGGGATACAAGATAGCTTGGTAGTTTTCAGATTTTTTGCTTACATCTTTGTATAGGCATCAAGCATATATATATATATATGAGACTTAACCGACAATAGTTTAGTCGGTGAGATTAGCACTTTGAATATTTTATATTATAGCAACCTATGATCTCTCAGATTTTTTGTATTCACCGACTTTGTTAAGGTCAGTCTTCACATTCATTAAGATTCTAGACTTTTCTATATCATTTAAGGTATAAATGTGCATTATTTTTTAACAATTTCCTTCGTCGTTCGGTCGACGCATTATCTGATGAGCTTACCACAAGGCAACTGAACATCGCCTTGAAAGTAATGCTTTGCAGGCAGCCCATTTCTGAAGTAAAAATATTATGTTTCAAAGACTCTACTGCCGTTCCCACATGATTAATCGACAGATCATAATAATTTATTTGTATACCGTACCAACCATGCATTTGTTTGTATCTGACTGAGATTCTGACCCCGACAAGGCATAAGGGAATCATCAGAGTTGATAGTTAGGAAGTTGCGACAAATACCTGAAAATAAGAGGATTGTATTTTGTATCGAGATCACATGTGATCATTGGGCAAATACACTTAGCATTGAGTTATGGCCCATTGGTTGGCGCATAAACATATATATATATAAAACTATTTCTTTCGTATCTATCTAGCCTTCTAGACGAGAGTGAAAATGCAAAGCTTATTATACGATATTGTTTGTATTCGAATACAATATTGTTTGCATCCGGGTCATAGGCTCTTAGCATGACACCATATGGAGGAGGAATGGATTCATATATTTTTATAATCAACCATGCGGCGTGGCATGATTTAGATGACGAAATGCTATGATGTATTTCAATATGTCAGCACCAGGAACCTTCAAATTCAAAACAACTGCATGCTTAGCTGGAAAAAAGAAGGATCGACTCGTTGACTTGTATTGTATATCTCTCCAACAATCGTTGTATTGAGCACCGAGCGTTTGACTTATTGAACCTTCCTAATCCACCCCTCCCCATGTTCTGTTTAGGTACTTACTTAAAAAAATATTTCTGTAAAAAATTGCTCTATTGAAAAAAGTTAAGTTATCTAACCGTGAACAAAAAAATACATTAATTAAACCACGATTTCTTATTCTGGAAATTCAATCCACACAAACAAATATTTTGAAGCTCTAATTTTTATCTTGAATGCGGAAAATCAATCTCATAACTATTTCGCAACTCAAGATCTCTTATTTCCATTTTTTATCTGATTTATTAAATCAATCAGTTTCTTCAAGATCTACAAAGTGAGAATATTTATCCCAACAAAATTAACTTTTTTTTTTTTGGAAAAAGTTTAACTTGACTTCGAATTTGGAAATTACATACTCATTGTCAATGGCACCGTTAATAATATGAATTGTTCACATATTGAGTCTAACGACCACATGTACTCTCACGTCACCTAATATGAATTGTCTATAGCTTAAATAATGCTAGGTGAGAGAGTTTTTATAATAACAAATAGCCAAAATTTACCAACGACATTCATAAATGCCAGTTTTTTTAAAACTTTTTTTTTTGGGCCAAAAGCTTTTATAAAACTTTCAAAGTAGCAAAAAACTCACCTATCTAAGAAATTAGCATCATAATTTACCTATCTAAGAAATCATGTTTCTAAATATGCATAAATTACCTGTGTTATGCAAGGCAGACCATTCAAGATTTAGTAGACGGCTCCGGAATAGTTTGTCGCAGTCAATGTTGTCAGCGTCAGAACCCTAGATGCAACAAGAACTCCCGTGAAGGAAAATCAGGGCTTTTCTCAGAAAAATAAAACTGATTCAACAAATCACTATCCATATGCAAAATACCATTATGCAAATTAAATTCATAATCAAAATTGATGCATAAAGAGGATTGAATTGCAGGCTAATTCGGTGGGAGGAAATCAAAACAATAAATTCAAGAACCAAGGCTTAATACACCTCCCACATAACACGTTAAATTATAAATAAGGGTAGTTTTGGAATCTGAAAAATATAATAAATCAGATTTTAAGTTATATTAGGTAACTGCTTAGTTGGATCTAGTCATCGGGTATTATTTGAAACAATTGGGTATTTTAAATAGAAAAATAAAAGCCAGGACTGTAGATGATTTTAAATGAATTTTATGGGTGTAACCTCAATTACTATCTAAGAAATCATGTTTCTAAATATGCATAAATTACCTGTGTTATGCAGGGCAGACCACTCAAGATTTAAGTAGACGGCTCCGGAATAGTATGGGTATTTTAAATAGAAAAATAAAAGGCAAGACTGTAGATGATTTTAATGAATTTTAGGGGTGTACCTCAATTTACTATAATAAGAATATGGAGAGATCGAGAGTGGCATCTCTCAATTTCTTGCAACAAGTGCTCTCAGCGCCTATATATACTATATTCCAACAAGTGCTCTCAGCGCCTAGATATACAGAAAAATTTCAGGGCTCTTCAATGGGGGAAAAAACATAGCCGCGACGACGACCCTGAAGAGGACCGCAACGACTACCCTGAAGAGGACCGCAACGACCTCCGGGATCTCAAAAGACTGAGAACACATGATGAGGAACCCTCACAAGAGGAGGTGAATAATAGTGCAGGCTCTCCCTTCACCCCAAGGACCGATTCCATCGTTACAGTGCACCGTCCAGCTCATTGGCTTTCATCATCTCCCATTTCCTCCACACAGAGTACGTAGGACTGAATTAAAGTATTATATATTAACTCAAAATAATTAATTAACTCAAAATGCTATTTTCTTTTTCTCTTTGTTTTTTGATTTTTTGTTCTTAGACAATCGCACTATAATGAAGATGGATATCGACTTCCACGGGGATTGAAAACCCAGAAAGGTTTATTTTTGAGAAAAAATGCTGGAACAGAAGCACCAATCAGTGAGACTACTGCTTCTCTGGAGGTTGCACTACGTAAACACTTAAATCAACTCTACGAGATGCAGCCAAGCATTGAGGATTGCCTTCAGACAGCTGGTTCAGTCCTATTGGTATCTTCAGCTCTCCAGATTCTCCATCTAAAGATGCCTGGAGAAAGGCTGCTAGAGGAGTCAGGCTGTTGGAAGATGGACTCAGTTTCCTCACTGAAGCAAAAACCTGTTATCGTGAAGATATATATATCTCTGTGTGTGTGTTTTTCTTCTTCTTTAATTATCACATGTGGTTGTGTGATTGTTGTAGCTGCCCGCAGCAAGACTAGTAGACTACTTGTCTAGCAAATCTTGCTTGTTGTAATTCATAAGTCAACTTTTATTTCAATAAATATCAGTAAAACCTACTTTGTTTTGCTAGCTTTGCACTAATTCATTGCGTGTTCGCCACGAAATGACATTAACCATCTGTCTTTGTGGCGACTGTTCGGAAGTTGTTTTTACAGATTTTCCCTTCTTCTTTTTTTTTCTTTTTTTTGTGATTAAATAAAAATGTTGGAGAACTAAAAAATAAATTATGTTCAGTTCAGCACACATTATGTAGGTAAATTATTAAAACGCTTTGTAAAAAGTTTATTTTCGATGTATTTACCAAATAAGTTGACAATTCAAAGTCAAGTTCGGTGCTTAATCAACGTTAACATATTATTCATCTCTAACAAACCTTTGACATATTAACGCACATATAAAAAATTTCAACATGCTCTCTTCCTCGTAATCTGATGAGGCTAGCTTTGATTTTGTGCCTATGAAATATTAATCCATTTTAGAAGAAATTAAAACACTGTAGCAGTCTGTAGCCCTTCTTAAAAAAATTTATATCTAATCTACTTGAACTAGGCTTGCATCTGTTTACAGATCCGCCTGGTTCTATATCCAATTTCTTAGGAAGGGCCTAGTCCAAGGTTGTTTCTTGTTTTGTTTTTGGTCTGTCTGGGCTTTGGCCCTGCCTCTCCACTACCAAACAAAAATATAAAAGATTGCCTTGAACCGTCTTCTGTTTTGGCAACATTGCCTTCATCTGTCTGATTCAACACATCTTGGAAAGTGACTCCAAGTCAGTGGTAACTATTGTTACTAATGAGATTGATGATCGTCACCATTTATTCAATCTGCTTGAAAGACTGCAAGAACATTTTGCAAAAAGATTGGAGCTGCAAAAGTTCTGAAGCGTAATAGTTGAATTCCCATTTTCCAGTGCTTGCTGCAAAAGTTCGAGAACAAAGAAGGGGATCTGGTTTTCAAGTAATCGTCCAAGCACTTCTCAAGAACAAAATTGTACTATGTTCGAAGGTCAAGTCAACCTAGGTGAAACAAAAAGTATACTCATAAAAATACTCTATGCTTGCATCGGTCTTCAGGGCACTCCCGCGTAGTAGTTATTCGGCTTTGGAAACCGAGGCAGATGATTGAGTTTTGATAACTATCGATCTCTGATCTAAGCTGTGAAGAAAATGGAAGGAAATTGAGAGAAGAAGAGAAGAATACTTTGTATATTCTCTGATGAAATTTTACATTATGACCTTACAAGAGAAGCCTCTCAGTTTATATACTGAGCTTTAGAACTAACACAGCTAACCATCGAACTAACTCAAAACTAACAGACTAGTCTTGTGACAGCACGTGATGCTTAGCCAGCTGAGCAAGCTTAGGTACTGAGCAGTGTTTCAAAGGCATGCCTTCACGAGCGTAGGAGCGAGGCGGCAGGAGATCGCCTGAGGCGGTCTGCTGTTTCTCAAGCTGCATGTTTAGCGCAGTGAGGCGTGGGAAGGCGTGACGAGGCGCTGCAAGGCCTGGCCAGGCGGACGAGGTGGCGCGAGGAAGAAGAAGAAGAGTTCGCGAGGAAGAAGAAGAAAAGTTCGAGTGAAATTTTTTTTTTTTTTTCTGGTTTGTAAAACGACGTCGTTTCACTTGCAGCTTTTTTAAAACTGAGGTTACTTAATTTTTTTGAAAAAAAAATCTGAGGTTACTTAAATGAAACGCACATTTCAGTATTGTTTCTGAGGATCATAAAAGTGAGAATGATAAGATATGGTTAATAAAATAAGAATTAGAAATAACAAATAGTTGTTTTAATTTTTTGTATCATTTTTTCAGCTGCCGTCTTTTACATCAACAAAATAAAAATAATCTCCCATCTCTCCTTTTTTTTCTTTTCTTCTCTATTTTTTCCACCTCTTTAACAGTTACCTGAATGCGTTCTTCCTCCATCTCTGCATATTTCTCTAAGTCTCGTCCAAGACCACCAATATGCTTGCTTCCCAAGGGACAGAAGTTTGCCTTTTATAGCGGAACCATGAAGATGAAGTACAATAAAGAAATGTTACCCCAAAAAAAAAGTACAATAAAGAAAGACTCTGCCTCCCAAGTGACCATATGCACTCTTTCTGGAAATTAAGGTACAAAATGGAGGCAACAATTTACACAATCAAGAATATAAAATCAATTTTGGAATTATATAGATAAGCCTCCCAAAAGGAAGACTTCAACAATTTACACCTTCCACCTAACACAAATATGTTTGTATTCGTATACCAATATACACAATCAAGAATATAACCACGCTACGTGGTTTGTGATTCAATTATCAATTATGTAATAAGAATTTTATCAACCACTTAATTATTTAACAATAATACCAAGCTCAACAAAAATACTCATTACATTTGATCATCAAATTATATGTGTCAACATTCACCCAAAAAAAATTATGTGTCAATTTACATATACAATATCTTTAAAATAAAAATACAAAAAGGAGCTCCAAGTGAGTCGAGTTAGAATTTGTTAATAATTTTACACGAATTTAATAAATGACTTCTCTTGTTTGTTAATATTTTACGCGGATATTTTTACCGGCTAATTGGACATGGTCTTAGCACCACATGCCGGCCTAGGTCGTCAGTGTGATCCACAAGAATCTTAACTCTAAACTATGAAAATATAATATTTCCATATATATTTTATCTTTTTTCTAAGTATATATTCTTATTATATTGTCTCAGCAATCTAAGAAATGCTATTATATTTACCGAGGAAAGTTGACTTGACCTGAGGCAGCCTTGAGCATAAGCAGATAAGGCGGCCATCTCTCCTCAAATTTATATAAAGTTATATATATATATATATATATATATATATATATATATATATTATGTTAAGCCCTATTATTTAATCCAAAATTCATAAGAGCCAAACTTAGAAAAGCCCCACTTATTCATTAAACTTCAAATCTAAGACAATTAACCTACTAATGAAGACTAAAGTCCGGATATTGTTAAACAGTTGATTGACGATTTCTTTTAATTTTGGAATTTGATTGCTTTATGTTTTCTCTATCTATTCTCTTTTATTAATTCTAGGGTAGGAAGAAGATGGATTTGGGAAAATAAGTCTCCCAATTTACAAATTTTCAGTTAAGATTCTCCTTTTTGAAGAAGTTTATGGTGTATATATGTGTAAGCAACTAATTTTTATTGTACTATAATTTGATTAAATATTTTCTATCCCTTTCTTGTTGTGTGGAATATTATATTTTGTTTATTAATTATCTTTTATGTTACAATCTTTGATGTTGAGTTCGTATAATATTTTTTTTTCAAATCAATAATGAAGTTACGTAGGAATTGAGGTCTGCAAAACCTCAAGGCCGGCACTGACATCGACCAACGACCTAAGTCAAATAACTATATATGTGTGTGAAAAAGGGTTACCTTTGGCGTAAGGCTATGACGTATTACGCATACATAAGCAGGAAATGAAATGTACATACAACTGTTCATGAAAAAAAAAAAAGAGAGATTATGTCCTCTCACATGAGTTTTGAGAGCATGAGGGAAAGAGCCAGGCGTAAGTTTATAAAAAAGGCTTTTAACAAAGGCCGAAAAGAATGAACGATGCCTATGCCTTTCGGGCCGAACAGGGTATGTCAAGGGTGGAAGCTCATATAGGACGAGCTTCTACTATGAGAAGTTTAGAATGAAGAGTTTATTTAAGGGGTATCTCACTACCAAATTATTTAAAATGTTTAAGTCCATTGACTTCCTAGATTGAGGCTACTCAGATCATCCTCTATTCAATCTTATTATTGATTGCGAAAGGTTGCAGGCTAAAGAAACAACAGCTTCATAGGAATAGGATGGTCCAACAGAAACCTTCCAGAACAGGACAGCAAAGGAACCCCACTTCACTATGAGAATATAAAATTAAAATAAATAACTGAAACAAATCAAAAGCAACAATTAAACAAGCGTACCAACTAGTTCCTAGAGTCTAGTCTAGTGGTAATTTTCCTTTTTCTTTTTGGTTACATTGGAGGAAAAAAATCTCACTGGGTTCGATCTTGGGTGCTATGGGGAGAGGGAGAATCCACCACCACCACTTTTGTGGAACCCATTGGCTAGTGTTAATTTTCTTTCAATGTTGAATGAAGGTGCAAAATCAGTGGCGAGGATAAATTGTATAGTATGTCTGCAATGAAGTGAGGAGGAGGAGGAAAACTCCAACCATGATTGATATGACTTTCCACGGAGGAGAAAAATATGTCACAAACGATTCTTCTCTGCCTTTGAAATTGCACCCACAGAAATACTCGAAGTCTGCTCAAACTGCACCAGGACTTACAATATTTGTTCACTTGGTGGAGCAAAGCAGCATAGCAAAACTTGTCCTTCATAACAACTTGATCTAGAACACTTTCAAATTGACTCAAAAATTCTCTGTCTCCAATCCGATTATTGTGCTCTATAATATTTCTTGCCTGAAGCAGTTTGCTATCCCCTGAGGTACTGATGAGACTCTTCAAGAGGAAGACATATGATGTAACCCTATGCGTGCTCCGAAGACAGCATTGCTCGTAAGCAATCTGATTCCTCAAGAGTGAATTCGTAGGCTCATGAATCCGCAGCTGGGGAATTATAATCACCCCATCCTCGAAATTTATGTCCAACAAATATTGCTGGGTGCTTGGTTCAACTTTAAACTCAATTCCAGACTCCAAAAGTTCTGAAGCGCAATAATTGAATTCCCACTTCCCCTTGCTTGCTTGGTCACGTTGATGATGACTAGGCAAGCATGGAGGAGTTTGGTTTTCTCCTTTTATCTTGCCGAGAAGGCGTGAGGTTACTCGTTGTAAGGCAGAATGTTTTTCGTTGTCCGAATCGATTTCAAGCTTGAATGGCGATTGACCACTCGGGTGGAAGTAGAAGTTGTGCAAGAGATCTAACAAATGCTTGGCACCGGCGGGCTCTTCTTTAATTTCCTTTCGGCTCACAGGATGAAAGAAGTCAAGAGCAAGGCTACCAACCGACTGTGGTAGTTTTCACTTGGTGATATGAGGCTTGATAGTATTGTATAAAAGTTCGAGAACAAAGAATGGGATCTGGTTTTCACGTAATGCATGATCATGCTGAAGGGCTGCAATCGTCCAAGCACTTCTTAAGACTGGATCAAAATTGCAGTCATCTTGCTTCATATACTTCAAGTATACTTCAAGTTTCGATCACGCCGGAGGAAAAGTTCCAAAATGAAGCAACCATCCAGTAAAACTATTTCTGCAAGCTCATCTTCTTTGTAGTTGATCTTTTCAGTGTAGCATTGACGAATCACTTCATCTAAACCATAGATAACATCCATGCACTCTTCCAAGCATTTTGTAGAGGGTTGTGTGTGGTATTCTTCTGCAACTTCAGCATCTTCAGCTACTGTTGATTGCTGACGAAGAAGGGATAGCATGTAAGACAATTTAAATTCTTCCATGGCTCTGAGGTTGCGGTCGTTTTTATGTAATGGTCCAATGGAAACAACGCTTGGTCGGTAGGCATCCTCCTTGACTTGTCGAAGTTTATCTGGACTGGAACTCTATAGATGCAAACCTCCCCTCTTATTTTTCTCTTGTTTTGGGTGACATAGATGCCCGAGTACTTTATCATATTCACTTTGCTGAGCTTATCAATAAAATCATTCTTCCACCTATCTTTCTGTGTCATTATATTATGCAGAACAGGGAGACAAGGAAGGGGAAGGATAAGGAGAAAGAGAGAGAGAAAAATGTAACTTAGACTCCAAAATATGAAGAGATTATATCATTTCTCTTTAAAATCTATTTAATGTCTATTCAAAAGCAAAGTCTTAGAGAGAGTGTTAGCATGAAATTTGCATTGTTATTTCCTAAACTCTAGCATAGGTAGAAAATTAGTGTGTGAAGATTGTTACTGGACGTTTTGGCATAACCCATTCAATCCCATACTTCCAAGGCATGACTTGACTGATATGGGAAACTGATTTCAGGTAAATCATGACATAATCATGCATTCATTATAGGATTCCTAATTAGAGTTATTTTCAATCAAGTACTTTTTTATTAGCCCAATTTTTAAGAGATTTCTTATTTAAACCCCACACTTCTCTTAGTTCACCCCATGTTCTAAGTTCACCCCATCTTTTAATTTAAATTTTCACAATTTCTAAGAAAACCCCACTATCTTCCCAAACTACCCTTAAATACACCCCAAACTGAAAAAATAAGAAATAAAAGAGATTTTCTATTTAAACCCCACAATTTTCTATGTTCCCCAAAAAAAAAACACAAACAAATAGCTAAACCCAAAATTTAATACTTTCTAGAGAAAGAGAACAACTTTACCTCTCTCCAAGAACTGTAACTAAAATTCCAACACTTGGGTATTGTTGAGTTGATAATCAACAAGCCTTTCCATCAACTCCCACGCATATTTAAAGAGGTAGGCTCGTCAATTTTCTATATCTTTAAAAGAGAAGAGTAATTTGACAATAGAATGTAGAGAAGTTGATATTTTTTTTAAAGGAAAATGCTAGGCTTACCATATTTTTCATACCACATTCATACCACCTCTCTAATAGAGGTGGGCCCCATTGTATTGGTGGGCTCCACCTCTATTAGAAAGGTGGTATGAATGTGGTATGAAAAATGTGGTAAGTCTAGCATTACCCTTTTCTAAAACTTGATATGAAGAGTGGTGGGGTGTGGGGTGTGTGTATAGATGTACTAGGGTTAATTACTAAGTTGGATGACCTTTTTTATCTTTTTACACAATAATAAAACTTACAGCTTAATGATTTAAGTATTAGGGTGAACAAAGAGAAGTGCGGGATTTAAATCGAAAATCTCATTTTTAATAGGATTAGATTTTATCTCTTGAAATTACTTTCCTAGTTGGACTCTATTTTGATTTAAGTTAAAATATTATCCTTTCCTATTATGACTTGCACGTTGAAATCATTTCCTACTTGATTGGTCTAATTCGCTTATTTTAATAGATATTTTTTTTCTATTAAAGATTAGTTGGTTGGCATATTTACTAAGAATCCATTGTGAATCAAAACTCGTGGTCATAATTGAATAAGAGATGTGGTCCTACTTTGACATCCGGACTTAAGAGATTATATTGGATCAGTCTTGTAGAGTCACAGTTGAATAGGATTAATGGTCTATTGGGTTTTCCTCTTTGAAGAGAAAAACTCCCTTTAATAAAACGTAGGCTTTTCCTTTCAAAGGCACAGCTTTTGACATATTTGTGTGGAGAATATAGAATTCTTAGGAAAAAGCTGTTGTGCATTTATTTGAGATAAATCATTAAGTGTTCCATGTTTACTTGGTGATTTATCAAACACTTTCTTCATTCATATTGCATTCATATGCATGTCGATGACTCATACGGTTGAGGGCATCAAGACCGTGGTGGCGGTTTTCCTCCAGCGAGCTTGAAGCAATTGTGGCTAGTATTGCGTTCAACATTAGGAGTGTCGAAGATCATCCCGTGACAAAAGTTGAGTTACGAAGAAGTCAGTAAACATTATCTAGATGTGTCTAGGATAAGTGTGTGAATACTTCTTGTAATCATTTTTCTATAGTGGATTTGAGTTAGACTGAGGAGTCCCATGAATTTTTCCCATGGATTTTCCCCAGAGGTGGGCTTTTATCACGTAAAATAATTCTTTGCGTGTTCTTTTATTTTATGCTTAGCATGTTTCAGGATTGATAAGCCATATCAATCCTGCTATCAAAGTTTATTTTTATTTATTTGATTATACTTAAATTGGCCTATTCACCCTCCTCTAGGCATTTTTAGTCATCCTACAGGTATTTTCAGAGAGGTTAAGTTACCTGAAATTTCTTTCTCATCTCACCCATTTTCATCAAATCTTCCCCTTGTCGTCCTGTCGAGAACTAATCTGAGCTTCCCTGCAGGGAATTGAATTAGTATTATTATTGCCTTTAGTTTATGAGTAATTTTCCTTGGCTTATAGGGCTTATAAACAAACAAAAGACTCTATGAATCCCCACATTCTTCTTGAAAGACTGATTCACTCTCAAAATTAATAATAAGGAAGAATGGACAACCATCTCACTCCAATACACTTTGATAAACCTAACTTTGACATACTAATTAATTTGTTAATCACTTGTAGAAGAAAAAAAAAACCTTGAGAACTACAACTGTTGTGAATTTTAGACAACCTGAAAAATTGAGATTATAAAGATTAGTCTAAACACAAATTATACTCGCAAGTGCACAAGGTCAATCGTAATATAGCATGGCAAATACGAGGTCATTCCCACGAGGATTGAGTTCAACTTCCAATTAATTTAACCTAATCTCCTTCACAAAATACTATAACTACTCTAATTATATAAACAAGAAATTAAACACGTAGCATACTCACGTAAACACAAAAGGGGTTTTTGAAAGAATGATTTAATTAACGAAATTAAAAGACAAAATAAGTAGAAAGTCACGAAACACAAGGATGAGAAATTCAAATTGATAAAAGCACTAGGACAATGAATTCACCACTAGTAATCCGATCTAGCCTCTTATTCACCTACCTATTTACTAACCATTTGATGTCGCCGCTTAGTTTTCCTTTTTCATGAATTACCTATGGTATTTAGGCTAACTCGTATATTCCTACATGCAATTCGCCTATGGTATTTAGGTCAAATATCAACATATAGAAACTCATTAAGATCAGTGAAAACCTTGGAAAAGCACGTAAACCCTAGGAGTATGGTATTTACCCTAGACGAATTACAAATCCTAATCACATGAAGCAAGCCTCAAATTAAGTATGGTATTTACTCTAATTTGCATCTGATTACTCAATTAAAAGTCTAAATGGTGATCAAGCATCAAGATAATCAACCAAGTTATTAAGCACAGTGATTAAGAATCCAACATCAAATGGCAATCAATAGATAGGTAAAATAAGAAAACTAGATATCATACTAGGGCTACATCATACCCTAGCAAAAGAAAATTAGTTACACATAATCATAGAATTCGACATAAACAAAAACATAAGGAAGAAACAATAAAACTTAGCCAATGGTGGTACTCTTCCGGCGTCTCCAATTTCTCATTGTCTTTCTCGTCCTCCCTAAGGAGTTGTTTCTCATGCTTAAATAAGACACCCCACATCTATTCTTACCCTAGCTGGGATTTTACAGCAGCCCAACAATAAAGAAAAACCTAATTAAAACATAGATCCAAAATGGGTAAGTACTTGACTCCTCTTCCTACTTGGACTGGGATAACATGTCAGTTACTTTGCTTGCACGTTTGGGGCTGTTCCTCCTCCAAGAAAAATAGGGAAAAATATGTATATTGTATATTTTTGTCTTATCTTTCCATCCATATATCGCACGCCTTGAGGAAAAATCAGGAAAGTCTTCAAATGGTCATTCTTCCACAGCAGCACAGTTTTGACGGGATTGCATCTTATGCTGACTTAACTTCAAAGACTGCTCTCATTGGCTGCTCCGAAAATTCTAGAAAAATTCCACAATCATCTTCAAGATCTTAGCTTTCATCTCCAACTGGTCTAGAACTAAAACTCCACCAAAAAGTTGTATTTCCGTTGAAAACAAATTACTTGCTTTGGAAAGCTGAAAATTAAGAAAATAAAGTAATAAGTCCTTTAAAAACCAAATTCTCCTACAAAAACTAAGTATAAAGAGTACATAAATGTGAAAATTTATGGACTTATCAACAACAAAACTTCCATACTTCAATGTGGGATACTCTCAACAAAGACGGACTAGAAATCAACTTACAATAGACACATTTCATATTTGCTTTCCCTTTCGCAGCGCCAGAGTCTCCACTTAGTTATTTAATCTTTATGGGTCTTTAATCAAGTTAAATATATATTTTATCTTATCTTATTCATATCATTACCATTTTCTTTTCATTTTTCAAACACGTATGCTACTCGTGATCCATTAAGTTTTAGTTTAGTTTGTTAGCTCACTGGCTCCTTAACTACCTTCCACTAAAATAAGATCATGAATCTCTTCACCTATTCTATATTATGTTTCCAATCACACTCAGCTTGCTGACATATTTTCTAAGGGCTTGTCACTTTCCTGTTTTGCTTACCAAGTCCAAGCTTCTATGTTCTTCTTTGAACCCAAAAAATAAAAACCAAATAGAGATATTTAGTCAAATACCCAATCTTAGCACTAAAACTATAAATAAACCCTATATCATATAATTTCTATAAACAAAACCCAAAAAAAACCCAAAAAATGACAATTGGCCATATTGAATTTAATTTTGATTATTAAATTACTTTGATGCCCTATTGAGTGTTTTGGGCTTTTTTATATGTTTTGAGGTTAGGTTTGTTTTAAGAAATCAATGGTAGTTTTGTAATTTAAAAGAAGTTAAAAGCCATTTTGTTATATTGTAAATAGGCTTTGGGTGTGTTTATAAAGTCCATTTCATATAGGGTATTTTTATAATTTGGACTTCTATATTGGGTTTAATAGTGAATCTCCCAAATAAATAAAGCTACTATGTGCTTTTAGGTTCCTTGTCGCCCATCATATCTGACCGGTCGCCAGACACGGATGATCACAGTAGGCCAATCCAAAAAAAGTCAATCTTGTGGATTTGGTTGATATGATACAGCATCTCTGTAATTTCCTATAATTACATGTAATTGTTTAGAATTGTTAATAATACAACACATAAACCCAGGCAGACGATGAGCTCTCTTCCTTTCTTTTTCGTTTTTGGATTATTGATGTGGACATTCATTCTTTATTGAGTGTATTAGCTTTGGGAGAGATTTCTTATTAAAACACATAATTCGAAAGATAAACTCACAACTGTATACAATTAGTGACAGAGCTGATATCTCCCTATTTTAAGCTCCATATAATTGAGTATATGTCAATTGGGAAAACACAACTTAAGATCATACGAACTCGTTATAGAGAAAGAATCTGAAACACATAACAGCAATGACTAATTAAACTCAAAGGATGGACCAAAAGAAACTCTCCAGCCCCAACCTCATTAACTAAAAAAAACAGAGTATATGAAACAAGCATTAGCTATAGCTACTGATGAGCTTGGTGCATGGCGAAGTATGTCTGTGCAATAGTAAGAACAAAAAGACAAAGCGCAGCAACGAACGAAATCATACTCCAAGCAGTAGAGAAATAAGTGTGATACAGGCACCTCACCCGTCTCCGAAACCAGTACTTGCAAGCGTAGGCATTCACTTGCTTGCACAGCTCACCAAAACAAAAGTCCTTCACAACAACTTCATCTAGAATTCCATTGAAGTAGGTCAAATACTCTTCGTCCTTGATCCAATTCTGGTTCATGATGCCTTGTTCCCTAAGTAACGTAACATCATGCGGCGAACGGATGAGGCTCTTCATGAGGATGGCGAAGGATGTGATGTGCTGCGTGCTGCTGAGGCTGCATTGCTCATAAGCAATCAGGTTTCTCAACAGTGAAGTTGTTCTGTCGTCAATGTACACTTGTGGAATTCTCATCACTCCTTTAGTGAAAGTTATGTTATAGGAGTGGTCCGAGTTACATAGAAACACAACTCCAGCCTCTAAAAGATCACAAGCGCAGAAATCAAAACCCCAATTTTCGAAATTGCTTCGCGGTTTGGCTTTAAGAAGGCATGGAGCTGGGTGGTACAATTTGTGCAAGAGATCAAGCAAATGCTTGTACTCTGTTCCCCCAGGCTCATCTTTTATCATTTCCTTTTCTTTCATAGGTTCAAAAAACTTAAGAGCAAGGCAAGTGATGGAGTGCGGCGGCTTGTAGTTAACGATTCGAGGCTTGACAACTTCGTACAATTCTTGTAGAACAAAGAAGGGAATCTGGTTTTCAAGCAATGCGAGATCACGCCTAAGGGCGGGGATCATCCAAGCATTGTTGAAAATTGCATCGGATTGGTCTGTTAGGGGAACTTTTTTGCAATATTGATCATACCTGAGGAAGAGCTGCAATATGAAAATGCCATCAAACGACACCATGTGTTCAAGGCTTTCGGCATCATGGTCCCGAGCACCGCCAGCGTAGCTCCGGCGAACCGTTGTGTCTAAATTGTAGATCGGCAAATGGAACTCAAGTGGGACTTGGAGGCTCTCTTGAAGATCTTTGATTTGGTTAAAGAAGTATCGCATGTAACGGCACTTGTGCTCTATCATTGTGACAAGCTCATGGTTGCCTTTTTTACGATGGTAAGGTCCGATTGAGATAATGCGAGGGCTGTAGGCATTGTCGTCGACTTTTCGAAGTTTGTTTGGAACATGAAAGATGCTCAAGTTGTCGAATGTTTCGACCTCGTCGAATGTATCTGCTGGCCACTTGATCGACCATTGTTTTTCGTAGCTTGCTCTTCTGGTTCCCTGTTTTCAACATACATAAAGCACACATATATTCGTGCTCTCATATAGGAGATATATTTGATTGATGCATGAATAAGTAACACATTAATTGTTGAGCTCAACTACCTTAATTTCCTCTCTGGATCCAATGATCTTAGCAGATTCACCTTCGTCTCCGGATTCACTCATCTCAGCAGCATACTTCCCTGCCTTTCCAGCTTCACCCATCTCGGCAAATTCCTACGCATTGGTTAGACTCAACTACTCAAAATCTTACTTTCTCATTTCCATAACCTCATCTTTTGTTATATGCATAATAACTACTTTACTTCAATGTTCATTGACATGCATTTCACATTGTTTTCAATATTTATCTTCATGATCATATATAACTTCAAATAAACCTTATTATATATATATTCACATGAAAATTATTATAAGTGCTGCACTTCAAAATGTCATCGTGTACTTTTCCTTCCTTATTAAAACGTACGGTAGGAACGCATAATGACTTTTTTAATGTGTCACTAACTCCTTATTTAAAGAATTTTCAGAAACATGATTACGTGAGTTATGAAAGGTATTTCTTTTTATTTTTAAATGAAAAATTTGAACGTAGCGCCTTTCGTATTGAGAGAGGCGATTATATACTAAACTCACACACACTACACGAATACTTGAGGGAGCAATTACTCCAAACCACTAGACTAATGAATCCCTTGAAATAATATTCAACAAACATAAACTTACAAAGTTAATGATTAACATACCGTAAATAAAATCATACAAAGATAACAATTGCACACAACACATATAAACCCTTAATATATTTCACCAAGTTTAACTAAACTAATCCCAAAAATTTATAATCCTAAGATGTCCCCTACCTCAATTCCAAGGCTAGCTAAATCCAAATTACTCTTCCACAATCTCCAACACCACTCCCAAGTCTCAGTTACGAGAACCTGCAAGATCTTGCAAAGCAATTCAAAGATGACTCACTACTCACTCAAACCTCTTTCCTTCTGCCTCTCCTTTCCTTTTTCTTTCTATCCTCTTGTTCCTCCTTTCTCTTTACTTCTCTTTAATTAATTTTTCATGCTCCATGTTCGTGGAAAAAGAAGCGGCACCAAGCAGCCTCTAATTGGATGATTTGGCGGTACCCAAAAAAAAATCTACATTATTTTTATGCGAATCCACTGCTGATGATCTTGGTTTGGTCCAATTGGAGCGAGTTACTTCAGAAAGTATATTTCCAAGTTCACGTGAACATAAATTGAGACTAATGGCTTCAACTGAAACTTGCTCATTCGACAGGTTAAAAACCAGACATGCAGGAGTTAACCAAATTTGGAGACAGCACATGGATCATGGGTCGCCGCCAAGTCCAACCAAGAGGGTCTTATTGAGAATGAGTTCATGCATGTACACAACAAGCAATTTCATAAGATAGAATATTAACAAGTAAAATAGTGGCACGTGACATAAGGGCATCCACGTGCGACCCTTGTGAAAGTGGGGCGGGTCCACGCCCCATTCTTTCTCAGCTCTCATAAAATCGGAATCTAAGGTCAATGGGAGCCATTAAAACATGTCCACATACAGCTCTTGAGATCAAGCCACGTGGAAATGGAAACCAGGCAGGCAGGCCCATAACGTTGCCATTTTATAAGGCACTTTGGAAACATGCTACTAATAATGACCTTCAAAGCTATAACAAAATTGAACAACAAAATCTTACAAAATCCCACCGAAAAAGTTGGAAAAAATGAAATACCTAAAAACATATATATTTTGATTTAATTAATTTAACCTATGCTTTTGATAGGAAAGGAATCATCACAACTCAACACACTATATTATAACTAAATTAACCCAAAAAAAGTAGAAAAAGCAAAATCCAGCACACATGACATGTAGGGGAAATATTACTACTTCCCCATGTATGGTACAAATATGAAGAGATCCAGATTCAGAGAGAGTTTCGAGCTCAAATCGATCTTTGGGTGAAGAAGTTTTTTTAGTGGTGAGGAGCTGCTGCTGCTGGCAGTGGTTTTGGAGGCTTGCATTGATAGCACTTGGCAAAGAGCCCAAATGTATCCACTTGCCTCACGAAGTTGGTCATGCTGGCCCATCCACCGAACCCGAACCCGATCACCAGAACCCACACAACTATGAAGGAGTTGATCACATACATGGCAGTCCAGCTTGGTAAAAAGAAAGGAGGCTTCTCTGCAGCATTCTGCAAAACACAGTAAAATGGAAAGGGGAAAATCAATAGGTATATTGGGAGCGGAGGGTTTCGAATACAAGACTTCTTATGGAGGTAAATGTTTTCAACCACTTGAGTTACGTGTTCGCTGCGGTTTTTATGTTTTGTTATGAATCTCTGCAAATAATGCTCAGACCACAGAAAAACCAAGTTTTCTATTTTGGGTCTGTTTTCTGTCGGACCAAAGTCACCACCAAACTAACCAAACTGCACAGTGCCTAATTGAAAAAGGTCTAATCAAACAGCTCAGCCGAGGCATAGTACAAGTGTCCCAACTGTAGAGTATAACTAAACGAAAGAGACTGGCCACCTATCTCAATTCTTCTCGTAACATTTCCAAATCCAAGCCATAAATGACTTTTGTACACTTGCTGCTCTCTCTCTGAACTGCAACTACTGGAATGTGAGTAGCCAACCATCGTACGAAGGTGGAGGTGCCCACTCAAAACTAGAATGCCTAAGATACCCCCACTCAATCAAGATAACTACAGGCCGCCACTCGACACCAGCATCATCATTATGGATAATTTGTGTGTGTATCAATAATATTATGTGACATGTTGATATCAATCATAAGAATTAGTAGAAATTGTAACTGTTTAATTATATTTACCTGTCTAGCAGAGGCTTTTCTGTAGGTGAGCATATGAGCTAAAGATGGGATGATGTAGACTGTGAAGCTAACCAGGAGAGCCCCAACTGCAGAGTTAATGGGCCCAAAGAAAGGAAATATTATAGCCAAGAACCAAATTGGGATCACAACTGGAAGCCTAGCCAGTGCCCTCAAGCAAATGCTCTTTGTGTCATGCATGCCAATCACCTTCTCCCACACAAAGTACAATGGTGTACATGCAAACCCAAATGTTATAAACTGCACCAGTGCCCAAAAACACAAAATGTCAGTTTTAGTAAAAACAATATTCATTCAAGGGTCATTTTTTTAGTAAGCCAGTAATTTTCAGACCTGGTGAATGAGCATTAAAATAACAGCGGCATCACGCCAGGCATTCTTGGGGAGCAGAGAGAAGGCATTGGAATGGTTGAGAAGCTCATCACCAAAAGCCCAGTAGACAGAGGTAGCGGAAGGAATTGTAAGTGTGAAAACGTACACTGTGGCAAACAAGTAGATGTACTTGAATTTCTGTGGCTTCCACATGGCATGCATGATTTCCCTGAAAAATTCCCACCCACATTTTACTGATCAGATTCCCTTCACATTAGAAAAGGATTTTTTTTTTTTTTTTGGGGTAACAATTAAAAAAGGATTTTACATTTGGCTAATACTTTAGTCCAATTAAAACTATTACAAGGTCAACAAGAACATGGGGAACATATAATAAAACCAACTAATTGACCAAAGAGCCCTCAGGTCACATCTTTCTATAGCTGTTATGCAACTAAACAATCTAGTCTCTGGGAGCAGTTTCTAATCTCTATCAGACAACAATATTATATGCCCCAGGCGAAGACAAATGAAAGGGAGAGTGGTTAAGTGAAACAGAGAAGCATGTATTCTCTTTTGGTAAAAGTAAAACATAGGGACCATTTTACTGTGCAATTTTCCTAGAGAAATGGGGTTAATGTTGTTTTTTCAAGAGCAAACAAAAGTAGATGGGATGATTTTGTCTGTGGATCTCGAAACCCGAGAGGCCGGCAAAAGCTGCAAAGAGAAGCCGGGTAGAAACAAGTGAAAGAGCAGGAAAGGGTGAAAAAAGAAAAGCTTACACTGTGACAGCATGGCCACCAAACGTGTATAGTATGTTGGTGGCGCCGGTGAAATACAGCACAAGCTTTGTTGGAGCTGTGTGTGTTACTCCTTCAGTCTGCACAATTTTCACCAAGCACAGAACTCTTAACTTTTTTTTAAAGTAGAAAACGTAAAGAGAAAAAGAAAGCATCTTTGGAAAGATAATAATATTAATAGTAGCTGTACTGAGAGATCAAAAGATCAGGGACATTGATGACTGATTTACCTGGCCATGAACAACAGCTGCAATGGTCAAGTACCAGGCTGTGTAAGTGGTCATTCCAAGGCCAAGAAAGGACCAAATCCGATAGTTATGGAAAGAAGGTATGAAAACTGTAGTGGCACAGCAAGCTCCGAAGATGTAGGTCCATGTCCTCTTGTCCAAATTGTCATTGATGTAATATATGTTACTGCTCTCAAACAGGAAGCAAAAAACGCAACACCAACAGTTAAAACTAAGCAAAACCCAGGTGAGATTTGCATGATTCGGGAGTTAAAAATGTAAAAAGGACTCACCTTGCACAAGCAATAAGCTGTATGACGGATCCAAATAGGAGGAAGGTACAGTTGAAAGCAAGCCCCACAGCTTTCCAGTAAGGACCAAGTAACCCATCAAGGACTTCAAACCACTGCATCCAAAAACAGTATAGTGTGATTTAAGCGTAGTGGAAAGTGATGAAAGAGGTTCTGGGCACTGTGAGTTTGGATATTTATTTCACACGCTTTTGCTTTAAAGATTAGGCATTAGCGGTGGGTGGTGGTCCTGTTAAAGAAGCTAAGCTAGAAATGGTATATCGTGACCAACCTGGATAACGTGGTTCTTGAAGTTAACGTTCTCTTTCTCCTTCCTGCTTCTGTACTCTATGTAGAGCACACTGATCAGGTAAGCCGTCCAGCTTCCAACGATTCCATAGAATATTTGCAGCAAGATGCCTGATAATAATCCCAGCTGAGAGAATGAGTATGGCAGTGTCAAAAGCACCTGCGCTACCTGCAAAAAAGAAACAGAAATTAAAAGGGATTAGAAGCTTTGTTAAGCGAATCAAGAAAAAGCAAAATTTGGAGTCTCTTCTGTAATGGGTTGGTGGGTGTACTTGATTGGAAGCACAGCTGAACCAAGCGTCCCAAACAGAGCCACCATGCCAGAGAAAGTTCTTGACATTAAACAAGGAGGTGTTTTCTTCCTCCTTGTCTTGATGATGATCTTCCTTTCCCTCATGATCATGAGCCTCGCTAAAGTTGGAGACTATTGCTTCCTCTGCTTGCTTCTGAGCCAACATTGTCCCTGTTTTTTTCTCAAAAGGCAACGTCTAAATCCTGGTAGATCTGAAACATAAAAAAGATGGTAAATGAGACAAAAGAAACTATAACCAAACGCAGCCCCAGAAAACGAACGCCAATAAGACCCCAGATCGAAAAACTCTATAATTCCTTCCAAACTTTAAAAAAATTGAAACTTCCAAAGAATACAGAAAACTCAAGAAAAAGATTAGTTTAAAAACCCAAAGGGGTACAGCCTCTAACATGTTTTTCACGAACTAGCTGCCTAAAAGAGAACAAACCCAATACCATTTTAAACTACCATACCTTGATTGAAATGTCACTTTCTCGCAAAGATATGAAATGAACACACACAGATCGATCTATCACTCTGTTCCAAGCTAAATGAAGTGTCACTTGCCTTTGTTTTCACAATGAGAAAAAACAGGGCTTATATTATGTGCAGGTGGGATTTAAGAATTCTTCATTCCAAGACTTGGCAGAGAAGAGAGTGGCCTTAAATGCTGCGTTTCAAATAATAATTACAAATCTCCAGCTGAAGATCTTTCTCTGTCTAACTCTGTCAAGATTGTAAAAGCCAGACTTTAATGTGCGCCACCAATTTGCTCAGTGAGAAAAGGAAGAGTGCCGAACCCGAAGACGGCGAGAGCCCTCAAAAGCAGGAAAAAGAAAATACTGAGTGAGAGTAAGTGCTTCAAAGGTGCTGGCAGAGGTTGAAGAAAAGACCCTTTTCGCTCTTATTCTAGTAAATAAATATAAACAATTGGCTTTGTTTGGTTGGTTTTGCTGTAATAGCTAGCTAGCTGCTTTTTAAGTTCTGCACTTTGGCTTTGAAATTCGCCTCTTTCTCTTTTGGTTAGAGAGAAAGATGGGTGTGGAGAGTAAATATAAAAAGGGTGAAAGAGACGAAGCTCCCCCAATTCCCTGTATTCCAATATCGATTCGATTCTTTGGATGACAGAGAAGTTGGAGATCACAGAGCGAGTGAGACTTCGTTCTGATCACAAAGGAAAGGACTAAGGAGGGACTCAATTAAACAATCCTCCTTCCCTTTTATAGCCCAAATGCCTCAACGGCTAAGATTATTTTTTATTCAATTTCATACCCCAAAAAAAAGAAAAAAGAATAATGAAAAATCGTAAGCCTTTTTTTCATTAAATCTAAAATAGTACTAGGTTTTCTAGTTTCCAACGGAAAATAAAAAAAAAGAAGATAATTTACTAGTTACATCACTAATCATATTTCTTAGGAGAGTGAATCTTGGAAATCTCACAAGTAATTCACATGATAAATTTACTCGTTGCATTGCTAATCACATTTTTTATAAGAGTGAGCCTAAAAAATTTCATCAGTAGTTGACATGATAAACACTCTCGTCAAGTTATGAGACATGCGCGCACTCGAAATAGATCAACTACTCGATGTTCTAAATTCCAATTCCCTCTCTTATTGATTAAAAAAAATTACACATGATATGAGCACATAAGTTGTAGTAGTTCACTTGATGAACAATCTCGTCAAAGTTATAAGAGATGTAATCACATGAAATAGATCAACAACTAAATGTTTCAAATCCCAATCCCCTCTCTTACTCTTTCAATTGAGATTTTTTAATAAAATCTAATCGCTACTCTTTGAGAAAACCCTAAAGAAAAATCCTTAGCCACCACCCCTACATGATATGGTCACATAAGCCTCGTACAACCAAAATCTAATTTTACTCTTTCAATGAAGCTTTTTTGAGAAGAAAAGAAACCTAATCGCTACTCTCTCATAAAACCCTAAAGAAAAAACCTTAGTCCACTTGTCAGCCTTTGATATAGATTTGGAGCTACAAAGCGGGGATGATGATGGGTTGCGTTGGGTTTAGGTTTAGTCGGTGCGGCACTACAGTTTTAGTCGGTATGGCGTTATGGCTCTCTTTAGGTTCCCCAAGAAGATGCCAAGCGGTGATCTTGTTTCTTAATTTGTTTTAGTCTAATAATTCTCATAATCTCTTTACAAGTTTGATGTGGTTTTTTTTAAGGGATATTTTATTTCCTTTCGGCCTTTGGCTTTTGATACGGTTTTGTTGTTTATGCCATTGCACGACAAATCTTTATTGCAAGTTTGAGTACATGTGCTTCTGATTGTTTATTCGAGGATTTTAATCATTTTTTGGGTTGTGCGAATTCTTTCCGGATCAATTCAACTTGTTGTTGCGTTTAGTCAATGAAGAAGTTGTATCCATATTCGACACCTTAGTTGCTTTGTACTTGTTTTTGTTTATCTTAAAGCATCTGCAATGGTTTCAATAGTTCAATTATTGAACTATTTTCGCATCTATTGAATTGAATTGCAGTTTTACTTGCAATGGTACAGTTTAATGGCTTCAATTTATTAGCATGTGGGTCCCACAATTAGCCTATTGCAATTTAATAGAGGGTTCACCACATAGCATCCTCTATTGCAATGAACTAAATCACACCATTGCAAGTGAGATTTTATTGTTTTAGTTCAATTTCATGTAATAAAATTGCATTGATTCTAACCATTGCAGATACTTTTAATAATAAAATATTATCGCTCTTTTATCAAAAAGATCATACAACCACGATTATATTCCAAGATGAACTTCAACTATCAAATAAAATACTTTTTATTAAATGTTCTTTTTCTGGGTTATACCTTGGTAGATATGGGATCATTCAAGTTTGTACGATGGCAGCAGCAGCTTCTTAATTTCCACAATTTCTCATATCATTAATAGCATATGCTTTTTTATAACGGCTGAGGGTCAGATCCAAATCTCAGTCAATAATTCCACAAATTTAATTTCCCCATTAATTTCCTTTTCCTTCCCTTCTTCCATAAAATATAATATTCACCTCCTTTAATTTTTTACAAAATTCAAATTTAACCGATCATACCAAATCCCACTCTCAATCTAACCCCACATTATCCAACCAAAGCTCTAACCAAGCGAGTTTGTGTTGCAGTCTCACATAGGCGAGTGAGGCTAAGAGGCTAACAAAGCCCAATGAGAGATACGATTGGATTTTTTATTTTTTTAAAATTATGGACCGCAAATTTATCCAACCAGTGCAAAATAGAGGCCCATTTATGATTTGCTTTACTTTTACGAAGTCTGCTCTGCAAAACGCCGCCGTAGCGCCCGCAGGCCTTTATGACACAGTCGGCTCAAGCCGCGCCATGATGACTCGATCGGCTTCCCGCGTGCTTAATGGAAACACGCGCGCATGAAGTGATGAACTCTAAACCCCACTTCTCGCCGGCTCATGATAGAAAAAAAAATTAAAAAAAATCTGTGCTCTTTTATCGGACGGCTGTGAACGGCCCAGCATCATCGCTACTTGGGCCCACCTCATCACACACCTCGTTTCGTCTCATGATTCTACTTTATTATTTATTTGATTTCATGATTGATTAAAATTTGACGTGTATAAAAATAAAAATGATCCTATTTTCTATCATATTAAAATCAAAATATTTGGGGCATGCTTCAGTTATTCTTTCTCATTAGCGAATCTCCTTGTTACACATCATCACAACATTCATATTTTTATCACAAAAAATTTATAATAAAAAATCCATATTATTCCCCAAACGAATATAGCCTGAAACACGTTTTTTATTTTTGTTTACATTTCAAGAGATTTTTTAGCAAATTTAAGAGAACTCAAATTGCATCGCATAAACTCGATTTATCACCATGAGTGAACTTATTTTTATCATCTAGCTCTTTCTTTTAGACTTCTCAAAGCATACCCAAAGCTAGATAATTCTAAAACTCTTTGAAAGGCTCTAAGCCGCTATATTGGTGCATTCTTGATATGGGTGGTTTTAATATTTTGGAGGCCCTAGGCGAACTTTCAAATGTGGCCAAATTCTCTATGTATATTTATGTTTTTTTTTAAATGTAAATTAAATCAAAGTCACAATTATAACATAAAAAGAAACAAACAATATGTAATTCACGTAGCAACTTTATTGATTTTCTTTTTTTTAATTTTAGAGTGAATAATTGGGGTTTTTTTTTATAATAATTGCGGATCCTCTCAACTTGAAGGCCCTAGGTGGCCGTTGCCCGCCTCCAATTGTCGTTTTGTTTTCTCTTCTATTTTACGTTGTTAGATGAACCAAGCTAGTTCTCATATGAATACCAAAAAAACCAAACCTTAACAAAGCCGAATTTAGCTTTTGAGTTTCCATAACAGGAAATAAATATTGTATATTTTCACGACAAAAATAAAATTAAAAAAAGACCAAACTTTCCACAAGTCGACACTAGTCAACAAAACCCTAGTAATCATTCTTAATTACTTTTCTTATTTTGGCCTGACATTCTTAAATACTTTGAGCTCACAAGTCAAAAGGCCAAAAAGAAAAAGAAAAAACAAAAGAAGAAGAAGAAGCAACCCAGACAATGGTGGCGGCCGCAAGAAAGGAGCTAGTGTTGGTGGCGGTGGAGCCCCAAAGGCACCATGGAATACTTCTGTTTTTTTTTGTTTGTTTTTTCTGTCTCAATGGACTGAAAAAAATCTAAGTAAAATGGGAAAAAGCTGTTAGTCGTAATCCATACAGAACCAACACGTTGCACCGTTCAAACGGGGATTTGTCGGGTGGGTGCGGGTCACCGTTCCCCGCTCTTTGCCCGCTTTCAGGCCCAACACAATACGCACTTGGATGGATGGATTGTTATTCTACTGCCACTTCCATAATTTTCGTCAGTGTAATTCCCAAAATACCCCTGTATTGACATTTGTTAGATGGGATGGGATGGGACGTTGTGAGGTGTCTCCCAACCAAAGATGAGACAGAGCCGTGTAAGCTTGTCAAACCCCATCCCATGAGTATCTTAATTTGTTCAAACTATAAAAATTAAAAATAAATTAACTTTGTGGGATTAGTGGGTGAAGTAATGATTAGTGAATGGATTTGCCATTGGGAGGAGGGGAGGGGATCAAAATTATCAAAATTCGGACCATGTTCCATTGTTGCCCCTCACAAGGGACCCGCGATTTGCGGGTCCCATCCTCCATCAGCATCTTCAAATTTCGTGATTTGATTTTTTTTTTCTTATTTATTTTCTTTTTCGGGTTTCTGTCCTGTGATATTCACTGTTATCTAACAAAAAACAATTATACATGCGGATTTTTTGTGCTCTCGAGGAATTGGCCGCCACGCCAGCTTATACAGTAACAATCCCTCCAAGGCAGAAGAAGAGAGAGAAAACTTTCGATAAAATTCTTGCTTAGGGGGCTGATTAATGTTGATTCCTTTCTAATTTGCATCAAACTATTGTATTGGTAGAGGTGGCCCTGGGTTTGTGAAGATGTATTTTTATTGGGTTGTATTATGCCCTCACTGTATCAATTTGTTTAGTTAAATACAATTTTCTCTCGTACCGTCGAGGTTTTTTCAAAAATAATTATATCAGATGCCCTAATGATGGATTCATAATGAACTCAATGATGATCCAAGAGTCAATTCGGCATACACTTGCCGTGCCACACTGTGGACGCTACTCGTTTTGGTGATAATTGGTTGCTTCTAGCCTTTTCTGCATTTGCATTTTACCTTCTTTCAATAATCACATTCGAATTCATACTTTCATGGAATTAACAATTTAATTTTCTTTTTCTTATGGCCTTAAGTGAGTTGATAATGTAATCATCAGCTAGTTAGTGGAGCTATAGCTTTGCCCATGGTGCTTTCTATCAACATGCCTTTTGGATCAACACCTTTGTAAAAACTACATGGAATCTAATATATATATATATATATATGCAAAGTCGAGGGTCTAGGGTTTGAGTGGGGGGTCAAATATATTTAGCCGAAGATGGAAAATGCCTTTAAATGAGGCCATGGTTGGTGCATTCAGGAGGCACTCAAAGCCTCCACTCACCCTTTTTAGCCTTACACTTTTATGGAAGGTCACCATGGCCCTTCACACCAGAGCTTATTAATTCGAGCGATTAAACAAATGAAGTAATTAACCCAATATTACAATGTTAATCATCATATGGATTGACAGACCAAAATTTTATATAAAAAGAAAAAAGAAAAAAAGTTCACTTTGTACCTCTTGGCATTCATTAATTTTATATATATATGCAAATTGTTAAAATACATCATATATCATTTGGGGTTGAAACCTTTTGTGGAATGACTTGGATGAGACACTTCCTTGGCAACCTATCGCATGAAGACTACATGATTGATCAACAAAATAAGGAGACTGTGTGATTGATCAACAATCAAGGAAAATTCTACAACGAGAGAATTCGGGTTAATCATTTCCAACTAGTGTTTGAAAATAACATAAAGCATTGAAGTGTGTTTCCTATTGAATGAGAATTAACATTTACTGAGAAATTATCATATAACAATGTTATTTAGTTTAATGAAATTTAATTTTTACTTTGTTTAAAGCAGTCGTGAATTAAGACCTCAAATCTCGTAGACGAGAGTTGTTGAATTAAAAATAAAAATAGAAGATACAAAGACGGAGAGAATATTCCTTAATAATTAACTACAAAAGCTTTTCTTATTTTCACTGTTCAGCATATCAAGTTCCATTTAATATAGTCAACGGCGTCTAACCCAGTGGGAAATTGTTTTAGATTGCAAACAAGTGTTCTCAAATTGGAACTCCCATAGCATATTGATAGTGTATGTAAGAAATCCCCATTCTTTTTGTAGTTTAAATTACCGCTTATTAAAAAAATATCCATTTACTGTACTATAGGTATATTTAGTCATCAATATTCATTGAAGATGGCTCAAAATAATAATAAAAATAATATTGCTAAAATGCCTTATAGGTAGTCACATCATCAAGCTCGAAAGTCGTACACACCAGTCCATCATTTGAGCACAAATGAAACCAAACAAACAAAAACAAAAACAAAAATATGGATTAATTAGTAAGAAAAGTGAGCGTCTGACTAATTAAGATAGGTTTATTAAGTGGTGTGTGGGTATGGTTTAGGATCCAAAGTTTTAAGAAGAATATTACGCTTTAATAATTGGTGATAAATGACCACACGGATAAAGCGAATTCGGATGAGAGACGAACCAGTACTGCTTCATTTAATTGTATAAGTCCCCCTCTTGCATATATAATATATGGACCCCCCAAAAGAAACAGACCTCTCATGACAGTATCAACCCCATGTCCACCATATACATATTATTTGTACCAAACTGTCAAGTCTTCGGTCCCTCATCACATATCTATATATCCTACTCCATAAATCGCTACCTACCAAACATATATCATTTTAACTTGTGATTGTGAAGATAAATGATAGAGAGAAATGCTTTCGAATAGCGATATTATGTACTCGACAAATAAACTGTCTCAGATAATCTTGATATGACAGTTATAAATATGTATGATAAAGCGAGTTTCAAATTTATTATTGTAATTTGTGGAAGTCAATTATGCACACTAGCTAAGATAGTAGATGGCGTGTACAAGTTTTCTTTTCCTCTTTCTTAATTAGTCAATGAAGGGCTTTGCCTAATCTTGTATTTGTACATCTTTTAAATGGAAAAAGTAGGTTACCCATGTAATTGTAACCATCATTGTCCTTTGCTTCACTTGATTTGTTGGGATATTTTAATTTTTGTACCTGGAATTCATGTATGATTATGCTATTACATCCACATGGATCATGTTCAATGGGAGCAAAGCTAGGTTTATTATTTAATTTATTTAATTCATGTATATTTGGTTGTTTGCTTATTTTCTAAAACATGTGAAATCATCACTGAGAACCCAAAAAAGAAATGCTTGATACTCTCCCCCCCATGTGAAATGGACTCATTTTCTTTTGTAAATAAAGGCAGCGAATCTTCTTCACCATGTTATTGCAAGCTCTAAAATTATTTTATTCTTCACAATTTTTCGTTCTAATTATATATAAAAAAAATTATAGAAATCTGTGTAAATTTTTTTTTTGGGGGGGGGTCAAATATAGAAATCTGTGATGTATATATATGCGATGTTAATCACGTGATGATGACATGACATCAACTGCTAAACATTGTTAATAGTTAATTAGGTTAATTCTGTTGACGTTAGATGGTCAGAGGTCCTCCACTAACACGCAGTCAAATGTTGGGTGTGCTTAAAGCATAATGCGAAACTAACTTCTGTTGTTGATATGAAACGAACCCTTAAAGTTGTGTTTAGCGTTCAAATAAAATGCAGGTAATAACTTATCAAAACAAATCAACATAAGACACGTATATATATTATATTATAAATCAATCAGTCACCATAATTCCACCGTCGACTCCAACAAAAAGCAATCATCGGACGTGATTGATCTCCATTCAAATATATTGACTCAGATGCCCCCCATCATTTTGAAAACCAAAGATCATAGAATTTTGCTAAGATTTGCTTATAAATTGACAACTATGTGCGTGCGTTATAGAATTCCATATTCATGTTGATTATCAGGTGATCACGCACTACAAATCTGAGATAGAAGTTGTCTATGTCATTTACGTCTCGTTTTTCTTATCGATCTGGAAACCATTATTACAATTTAGTCCAACTGAAGATTAATTAGATAAATTAATTGCAACATGGATGAAGATAGTTGTTAAAGTTTTGAATATGCTTGTGATATTTTTTTTATCCTTTGTGTTGAGTTTGAACACTATTTTCCGTCCAACCAAAAAAAATTCCAACAAGGCAACTTCAATCCATGTCTATCACATCATGATTGGGGTCCAAAATTCTCATAACAAGCAGGAAAAATGCTTGCCACGAAAGCAGAACCTCACAACAATAATTGTACAAAAATATATTCTACAATCTCTCTCTCGTATCTTATGTGTGCATCAGCATGACGATGGGGCAAAGGGAATTCACTTTTTTTCATGTTTAATCGATCAAACTTATGAAGAACAAAAAAAAAAAAAAAAAAAAGAGGTGTGAGAAAAATAATGATGATATGAACACACAAAGAAAGAAGAGAATTGATTAGAAAGAGCACACTCAAGACACTAGTGCTGGCTAAGTGGAATGGAAAAGGTGAAGCTTGTGGGTTTCCACATCCATATCCAAAAAGGTGTTACTTAGGTTTTATTAGAACAAATTGTCAGAGGGGCTCTCTCTGTTTGGATAAGTAAAGAAAATAGATTAAAGTGAAAGAGCGCAGTGGTAAGGTAAGGTAAGGTAAGGCTTCTTCTCCTTTAAAACGCTTTTCCCTTTTTCTTTTTTAGAATCTTTTTTGATTGGTGGGGGTAGGAAGAACCCTAGGACATGATTTTATTATTTTTTTCTCCGACGCCTGCTGTCATGAAAAGACATGGCAATGCAATTTAATGACAAAATGAATATATTTCAATAATGACATATAATTAACAGAAGAACCATTTTGGTTATTTCCCCATTCTCCTTGTGTGAACAAGAAGCTTTTGTGTGTGAGGGCTTTTTTCTGGGGAGGACTGCGTGATTCTTTGAATCATAGCAAATGCTCATGTTTCTGACCAACAATACTACAATATAATCATCACTTGCCAACATAAATGAATCCGGGCTAACACTTTTTCCGAAATTAATTTCGAGTAATTTTTTGGTATGACAGCTGTTATTCGAATCCGGGGTATCCAAAACTTAAACCATTTACGTTTCTCGTTACGAGGATAAAAAGTTATTTTTATAATCAAAGATGAGATAATATATGTTGAAGTAACCTACCAACTAACAAGCAGAAACAGTATCTCTCTACGCGACAAGATCAAATAAATAAATAATTACTAATTCGTATTAAAGCATAGGACAGTGCTTATGGATGTGGTGAAAAGTATAAAACACAGACATTAGACAAATAATTAATTAAGTAATAGTTGTGCCGGCCGCCAGGGCTTGCATTGCTTGATTTGAAGCCACCAGCGGTGGTGGTGGCGTCAGTTTGTGTCACCATCGTGCATCTCCACGCCAAAATTACACCGACAAAACCTGTTTTAAATTATAAACACATACAATATAATTAACGACATCACATTAATTTAAACCTTCGAGTAAAAATCATAATAACATTTGACTTTCTCCTAATCTCTCGATTCACGATCTCGTATCAGTTAAGTTCTTAAGTTCACCACCCTTTGCTCATGCTTGCGTTCTAATTAACCTATAAAAAATTATAAATTTTTGGACACAAAAAATAAAAAATTTATTTCAAAAATATGATATCAATATTTTTGATATCATATGACTATGTATGTAACTTACTTTTATTTATTGGGATGTGGAAATTACTCTTTGACGATACTTTTTTTTTAATCTAGAGTTCCCACCACTGGTCAATCATCTAAATCCTCGCCTTCTCTTTTTCTTTTTGTTATTCCTATGAGATAATGAGCTTAACATTTGTACGAGTAATCTAGGAACTTTTAGTGTTTACCTTAATCTTGTGAGGGTGAAAGATTTTCAATCATTGATCCCAGATGTATCTACATATGAAAATCGCGCCCTAAGCATTCCTCCAACGGATACAAGTAGGTAAGGGTGAAGCGAAGCTCTAGGGTACTAGTCATGTTCAAGACAGCTAGATTAATTAACATTGGTTTTTCTTATCGAAGATTGATTAATATTTTTGAGCTCCATGATGCCAGCCTGGTTGGCCTACCGCAATTAAAACCTAAATGAACTTTAGGCAACAGCACTGTTAGGCCATCGCAGTCGCATATAACTCCATTTGGGGCCCATTGGTGCAACCCAAACAGAGACCATGCCACCAGCAGTCTTGGAATTGATCGAGCCTTGTGTGGTGGTGAAAGCTGGGAAGCATATTGAGCCATATTGAGTGAGGAGTGAGGCTGATATCTATGGTGCTTCTATTCAAACTCTGCAACCATTGCTTCCACCTAATAATTTAGACATGTCACTTTGAACTCTCTGATTAGTCCCTCATTTGAATGAACCCTTGAACGACGCAGCATCAGCAGCAGCATATGTCGGCGTGGGGCCTCCCTCTTCCACTCAGCATATGTGTCCTAAAATGATTATAATCTATGGCAATAAAATTCCTAACTTTGAAACTTGGTCCCTCCCCAAAACTCAATGTGGACGTATACGGCTCCTATTCATTTTAAGAGTTTACGCGCACAAAATTTCTGCACCCAAAATTTGGACCTATGAAGTCCCGAACATTAAGGTCATATTTGGTGACTATGATAGGATAGGAAATTGGATCAGATTGCATTAGATTCCATTAGATTGAAAATAATAAGTATCATTCGTAGGCACTAGGGTTTCGTGTCCATGTCTCAGCTGCCGGAGTCCGAAGTCAAAGGATTGGAGTAGTGAGATTATGTATCTCACTCATTTTGTAGGATACGTTATTCTACCAAAAATGTGCATAATGGGATTATGGTGGAATTCTCTTTTATCATATTCACATTGGTTTTTTAGCATCAAAATATAACATAATTCAATCCTGCTACTTATCCAACCTACGAAATGAGACCTAATTAAGAAGATATGTATGTGACTAATTGCATGGAGAATGGTTGACTATATACTGGCATGAGTTTGTGTGTTGGAGAGGGCAAGAATAAGAAGAACTAAGAAGTAAGATGAGTGGTGGAGACATGAAATATTTTGGAAGAAGGTAAGTAAGGAGGCGTTGGATTAGGGAGAAGTGTGAAGTGCCTTGCTTTATGCATACATGGGCATGTGAGGGATGGTCTAGGAGAGCGTGACAATGTGACATGTGGGATTTTAGAAATAGCACATGAATTATATATTTTTGTTATTATTTTCAATCAAATGAATATGAATTCTTTATATTTGAGAGAGAGCAGCTTATAGGGCTCGGCCCCCGTTGCACGCCGAAGAAAAGGCTGCCACAACCAGGTAAGCTTCGACTGTTAATTACATTCATTTGGGTACACCCAGTTTCGTGTTTTTGAGAGAGAGAGTCTGTGTTTCTTGTTCTGAGACCATGTGAGATTCTAGGCCACTTGCTTTAATTTCTCAGTTTCTATTTACCCTCCAAATTGCTTGTTTGCCAATCAATCTAACTTCTGCATTAAACTCCCAACTAATTGTATCACTTTTCCTCCACAAGTTTGAGCTCCACATGTTCTTCATTTATATTTTAATTAACTTTCATTATGGATGAAATTTTGAACAGATGCGACAGCAAAAGATACAAATAATAATATTCATGAAAAAAACCAGTTCCCTGACTATAACAGAAAAACCGTTGAAAGGGTATAAAAATATGCAGCAGGGAGACTTATTGAGATCGAGCTCATATGCATCATGGTGATCGTGCAGCAGGGAGATTAATAATTTAGAGTGAGAAACTAATTAGACTAATATAACAAGATCTACGTACCCACCCCGAGAGAGACTTGTTGCAATGCATTAAATCAACGATGTAAGTTTACTAACATTCATCATGCATGGATAACTTAGTTTATTTAGGAAATCCCAGAAACGCATCGTGATTTGCACATGACTAATTCTATATTTAATTATGAGTTTGGCGCTAAGAATTGTAACTTCATAACGCAAGCAAGTAATCTATTGCAGAATAATTTAATTTTAATTACGGAATCAGTGATATATAATTAATTTAAAGTGGAAAAATCTCCGATTCTTTGGCAGTTAGCACGTTTAACGATCGATTACAAGTGTTAAAAAGGGAGAATAAGTTTTAAAAGATTGCTAATTAAAGAATTAATATTTCCAATTGTTCTACAAAGCACATGATCGATCAGGTTGGTCTAAATATCCACTTGCATTTAGAAATGGCTAAATATCTAAATATCCACTTGCATTTAGAAATGGCTAAATTATTAAAATACCCCCTATAACTCAATTTCAGTTTCACTTTCCCCCCTGAAACTCCATATATTGTCTCACTTTGCCTAGATTCCATCCAGCCCTAATAGAAGTCGTCAAATCTTAACTCACCAAAAACGTCCCCATCACTGTTTCCCCAATTTTCGATGATGGGTCATTAATGATTTTCGGAATTGACAGGTTCTTGGAATGCGCTGAGGTCGAAAGGGTGCTCTGTTATGGCTTCGCTTCTTGAAATTGCAATTTCATGGGTTTTTCTTCAAGTACCAGACCATGATGACTGTTTTTGCTCCATTTGACCAAGTCTTGATGAACCGAGTTGGGAACTTGAGTGAGCAATCCTCCATCTTTCATCGCCATGTGGTGCCCTGCGGGCTTTTGTGGAGCGATTTGGTGAGTTTCAATGATGGGACGGTGTTGAGGACTAATCTGATGGGGTTTACAAACAATATCACTCGATCCCAAGACGTGTTGATGCTCAATGGTGTGTTTGTCATTTTTCCGGATGGAATTTAGGCAAAGTGTGACAATATATGGAATTTCAGGGGGAAAAATGAGACACTTAGAATTTCAGGGAAAAAGTGAGACTGAACTTGAGTTTCATGGGCATTTCAATAATTTAGCCTTTAGAAATCCCGTTCTATCTTCTCACCATAATGAAGGATTACAGTGAACACTTTGACTACTTTTTATATCTATATCTGCAAGTGAATGCAGAGGCAGGCCACCTTGTTACCCATGGGCCATGTGGTCTGGCTTTTCTCTGACATTTGCAGCTCACTCTAGTTGTGCCAGAATTTGTGCTGCATCTATCCGTGGCATGCTTTACTATTTATAATTATATACATTCCTTCTAAACACACATTTAAGTTGACAATTTAGAACCATTTCCCACTCTCCGGGTGTTCCTGTAATCACTCCACTGTTGGTGATTTTCAAATTCATATATCGATCGAAGGAAGTTTGAGGGATTGTTTAGTAGCTAATTGATTTATATCTACATTAGATATATGATTAGTAATTTCTAAGTAATTTTCTTTTTTTAACTACGGTTATCTTTTCAAAGTTGGAAGATGTCTCAAGTTCGAAAGTCCAACAAAAAAAATTGATAAGTTTTTGTAGGTGATTACACTTACCCTGATCTAACCAGAACGAGTACCTAACATATTTTTATTTTCCAAAGATGAAATTTACTTGAGAGGAATTCAAGTTTGTGTTGCGGTATAACGTTATATATGTTTGAACAAACGCATTGCACACAACACAACTTTAATTCATTCTCTCTACTTTTCACCCCGCCATTTCTCTCAAGTTTCATCTTCATTTTCTTCGTATATATCTAAATGCGATGGTCCATGCAGGTGCATGCCATTCCCATTAAAAGTTGTGGGGGATGCTCATTTACGCATTAAAGGAAAGCAACAGATGTAACGCGTATTGAAGCTGCCATCTTGATATCACATTTAATTCCAATCTTTTCATCACCATCTATCTTACTATCGGTGGTAAAACAATCAATTAATTATTAGGAAAATATATGCACAATGTCATGCTAAATTAGGCCTACCATAGTTGCAATCAGATAGTGGGCGATACCTATCTGAAAGGTATGAATTAAAAACCAGCAGTTATATATATTTCGAGATATGATATGATAAATCATCCACACATCATCGTTGATACATTGTGATTCTCATATGCATCGACGGTTAAGAGGAGCGTATATGTAGGCATGAACTTGCTTACTATTCCATTCCCACTTAGCTTGATTTTCTTGCAAATTGCAACAGAAAGCAATAGGGGTCTGTCTCTCACCTGTCTGCTTAATCACAAGAAATTTCTTCACACATCGTTGTCCAATGAAGAAACAACTAGTGGTGATAAAGAAGCTGAAGATTCTATCTCCGAGCCGATCTTAATGGGAAATCTCCTTTCACTCAGTTTTTAGTTCCCATCTTTTCAATGCTGCTACCTGCTACAATACCAACTTGTCTCCATTCATGGTGGAGCATGACACGAGAGCATGGATATGCACTTTGAACAATTTGGATTTATATGTAGCTATGAGAAATGTTGAAGTTACCCTTTAATTTTCCCTCTCAAATATCAAGCCTAGGGCTGTAGGTTGTTAAGTGTCCATCAACCTTGTACAAATGGTCATGCATTCTAACTTTTTTTGGCACAGAATTTGGGCTCTTAATTTTGTGGTCAAAGCATGGCCATTGATGGATGGTGCGGAAAATTTGTTGGACCTCCCATCTTAAGGAGGCATAATATATAGTGGGATCCACTGAGATATGAAATATAATGGACATTTGGAATTAATGCACACCACCCCTACAACTTGACTCTCTCTCTCTCTCTCTCTCTCTCTCTCTCTCTCTCGTCCCAGCCTCAAAGGTGTCTTGGTCCTTTGCTTAGCTGTGTGAAGGGATAGGATGATAGCACCCAACCTCACCTTCTTACCAAGGTCTCATTGACACTAACATTCAATTAAATTTAATATATATAAATTAGGTTAGTTGGTCAAGACAATGAATTCATCCTTTTGCATCCGAATTGAAATCTTTTCTAGCATTACTGAACATAACTAAACAATATTTATATAGAGTTAATATTTGATCTTATACACGGAATTTAAAGGGGCAATTTGGGATCCACAACACAAGAATCATATATATATATATGGATAAATAGGTTGTCAAACATTTATGTATGGAATGGAAGCGTGAATGGATTAAGTGATGAGCTAAGAGAGGTGAAGTTTATATAGAGATAAAGTTCAATTAATTGTTTGGACGGGTCGAAGACAGACATTCGAGGGGGACCCTCGTGCTGGTCACGTGCTCCCCTTCCTAAGACAAAAGACAGCTGCCTAACAAACCATCCTCTTCTCACACACCCTCCTCCACCTCGACCCTCTTCCCGTCTCCTCCTCTCCTGTGATGCCACGTCAACGGAGTCGGATCCCCCCACGTGGTGTTGTATTCAGTACTTGAGTATGTGTACAAGTGGAGGAGGAATCTGGTGCTCCCGGAGCACAAATCCCCTCAGGTCACAACCAGTATAGTTGGTCCACGTGGGCCCCACGCAAATGAGTGTGGGGACACAAGATCATTTCTTCAGGATTCTGGAAGTGAGGGACTAGTATTCCTCTCTTACTAGTCCTACTAGGGCCTGCAAATTGAAGGCTGATGTGGTTTTGCTTTTATTTTTGGATGGGTTTGAAACAATGCTATGTTTTAGCAATTTAATATGAATAAATTATATTAATTAATTATTAATTAAATGATATTTCTCTTTTCAATATTGAAAGAGATTCAAAGTTCACTGTCACAAAATGTCGCAATTTCATTTACAGTTAACATATGTTTTGATCAGTTTTCCCGATTTTTTTCCCCTTCTAAGACGCTTTTAGAGTTAATCAAAATTGGAACATTTAACCTAAAATCATTTTGCAATTAGTAGATAGGCCTATTCGGTCATGCACTATTCTTAAGAATTTTAGAGTTTGTGGTAGCTTACATTATTATTAGTAGGTGTATTACTAGAATTAAGTCAACTAACTAACCCATGATCTGTAAGCTACTCAATGAGTTAGTGATCTTCCTTTTCAAATGATACTAACTAGCCGTGAATTAATCGGATGACCTATCTCTTTAAAGGAGAAAAGAAAGGTCATACAATTTATGTTCCCTCAAACTTGTAAAAGTCGTAATCACACAATACCTGGTTCTTAGTTGTTTGTAGAAATACCACCATAATTAAAGTTTCACTTTGGTTAATGGAAACCTTTATTACGAGAATGACTTGCATATCACGGGAATGACACTGTATTGCTATTTCCATCTAATCACCCTCCATCATGTGATTTGAGAATAACAGAACAATATTATTCCCGTGATATATAAGTTTTTATCTTTGATTACACAACTGTAAACACACTGAAAATAATTAAAAGACTAATAGAACAAAACTAAGGACGATAATAAAATCGATTTGTCTCATCAAGGACAGGAGCCGTCCAATTTGTAATGATCTTTTTGACCTGAAGATTCCACGAAACATGAGTGGATCTTTCACTGGAAGATTAGGCACTCAGAATGTCTCCACACGTGAAATATATAAGAGGAAAAGGTTGAGTCATAAAGCTGTAGAGCGGCTTGCAAAGTCTTTTCCAAATTTCCTACAGCCTTTGCTAGTAAAACATGGAACTTCAATGTGGCATGGCTAACGTTGAAAGTTTTTTGCATCTAGTTACGAAAGGAGAAAGAAAAGGAATTTTTAAAAAAGCACTTTTCTTTGCCTTTACACGTGAGAAACTCTATCCTTCCACTTTTCCCTTTTTCCATTGGCTTTCAGTTTGGCTTGGCTAGGTTTACATGTCTTACAATGTCCCTATATTCTTCCGCGCATAAAAAAAGAGTGTTTAACTTAATATATATTGTTGGCCTTTTTTTTAATTTATAAAAATTATCTCACATAACTAGTAGTAATATACCTCTTCATTTGCTTGCAAATTAAGCAGTTTTTGCGTTTTTAGGGAATTGAAATGCAAATTTAAAGCCTTTTTTTTTTTTTTTTTTTCTTTCAACCTAATTGTTTTTCATTGTCTTCCCACTATCATTTGCCTCCTTTCTAAATTTTTCTGGCAGCAATACATTGTGGCAGACACCAAGACCCATATGGAGATTCACCTTGAGAATTTGGGAACATAAAAAAGATTCTTAAGCATGTCAACCAGAAAACTGCGTAGTGGATTCTTTAACATTATTGGGTTACTCATTTTTTGTATGTACATTGAAGTGTATCAATACTATGTGTTAGAAATTCAAATTAGAGAAGATGGAAGAAAATCTCCCTCCCTTTTGACTACTTCCATTCTATATTTTTATCGTATGAAATGAAGGGATTCGAACTTGAGACGTGTTCAAATTTGAAAGAAAAAGACTATCAGACCGGTTATACCCAATCTAACTTGTTTGGGCCTAGCTTCAATGCAAACCATAAGAAAACGTCCATACCAATGCAAACCATGCTGCCCTTAATGATTTGGGCTACCATAATCCATATGGTCCTCTTAAAGAATTTTGCCCATTGTTACCTAAATATATTTGGGCCACTTATTAAGCTAATATGGGCTAGCCCATTCTAATTCTTTATGAGCTTGAACCCTTGGGCTGATGCAAAATTTTGAGGTGGTTTGTTTAAGGGAGCTTTAGTAATATACCTAAAATAGAGGCCAAATTTTTTTTTAAAAGACCCCCCACATAGAATGCACTTTAGAAACATACCCCAAAACCATTTATTACATAAGAAATAAGTGTTGAAGTTCCTATAAATTACATGATTGCCACTGATTAACTTAAAACAAGCCTAGCAAGCCTAAAGTATATTGTTAATACCATGTCACAAAAGTACATTGTTAATACCATGTCATAGAAGTACATTGTTAATATAATGTCATAGAAGTACATTATTAATACCATTTCATACAAAAAACTCAAGAAAAAAACCCAAAAAAGCCTAGCAAGACATTGATATTCTTTGCAGAAACAACCTCCAATTGTCCACAGTTTCTTCAGAAACAATCACAAAGGCAAAAGAAAATACCTCTACAAGAAAAGAAAAAAGTACACGATTAATACTATATCATAGAAGTACATTGTTAATACTATGTCATATTACTATCTTCCTTGTAAAAATCACATTCTGCATATCATAAACTTCAAGTGCACAACTATATATAGAGCAAAATATAGAGCATGCTTTGTTACTGAAAATCTATTAATACTATGTCATAGAAGCACACTGTTAATACTATGTCATAGAAATCAACTCAGTTGTAAGGTATGAACAATATAATAACTGTTCATACCACTTATTGTAAGTTAACAACTACATCATTTCATTTGCATAATAGGTACGACAAAGTTTACTAAACAAATCTCGAAGGATTAGTCTCAATTTAGTGGTCGGATCAATGTCGATTGCACGATCGAACGGTCCAAAACTATTGGACCTCGATATTGCATAATAATATTCGTGCGATAGTCAAATAGTAATCTATCGCAAATTTGAGCATACTGTTGTTGCATTCCTAAAAGGACACAAATAAATGTGCAACCAACTAATTAAAAATACCCGCATGTGCACGAATCTATTAAAGTATAGATTATGTAAGTATGGGGTCGATCCCACGAAGAACTTGTCGGCTTCCTATAAGTTCTAATTGAGTACGTAAAGAACACTAATTTTACACAACACACAAACACAGTACAAATTGGGAACTAAAAAAATGAAATAAGGAAGGTAAAAGAAAAGAAACAAATCAAGAAAACTAAAGAAAAACACAAACATCATTTTCTATCACCATTTTATCACCTGTGAATAGTGCATGAATAGTGTCTGGTGACCGGTCGTATGAACAGTGCGACCGGTCATTTTTGCACAGATTCGAAATTGATTTTTGCGTGACGCGCGACCGGTCGCAAAGCAAAAGCGACCGGTCGTTCTTGGGCTGATTCGTTCTCTCTGTTTTTCAGTTTCGACCTCTGTTCAGTTTTTGACCTATAACTTTCCAACCGTTTATCCAAATTTCACGTTCTTTATACGGTTGAATTCAGCACAGAAAATGGAAGAACACAATAAAGACCAAAAGTCAAAAACAATTACGGAAACAAACAAAATTCAGTAAATACAACACATAACGTGTCAAACACAACTCACACACACATTGGGGGGGGTTTGGTTTGGTTCAAGTGACCTATTTCTATTACATGAAAGTAAATGGACTTTGAATTTAAATGAGAATGGCAGATATGAGTTATCAAAATGTGAAAGTAGCAAGTAACAAACACTAGGGTTTCGGAATCCACCCTAAACAATTCTACCCATGTTCATGGATACTCAAGTGATAAACTCTAAACGTGTTGATGAAGATGTTCGCAATCAAGACCAGTACTAATGACTCAAGACGCATTGATTCTCTCTAATATACGTAAAGTGTAGTACTAGTGCTACAATGCTTGTGCCTTCCCTATAACCGAATCTAGGTGTGCTTAGTACTTTGATTCAATTACAAGAAAAACCCATTAAGCTCAAAGAGAATATGAACACTACAAGCACCCTAATAGCATGATGTTTACATTAGGTATTCAAGAAACCAATTCACATGGATGATTCTTACTTCATCCATTCATTGCTTAGGATAACATGAAGATACACATAATCCCAACAATCTCAAGAAGCATGCTTTCAAAGATGGCCAACCAAAGAAAAACACACATCAAGGATAGATTAATTTGGTGAATTGGAATTCATCAACAATATCTAAAAATTCATACACTCAAGCATCAAAACAATAAGGTTCTCATGTTTAGGGCTTCAACCTAAGCCCTAGCTATGGAGTTTAGTTCCTCATAATCATTTCAAACACAAATTCGAAATATAACTAGAAAGAGTTTACAGATTTGGAAATGATGAAGGCTTGAAGTCTTCAATGGTGGAAGTCTTCTCCCTTCTTCCTCCTCTAGCTCTCCAGCTCTTTTTGCTCCAAAACCTCCTCAAACTCTCCCCCCATGAATCCCACGTTCAAAGGCTGAAACACCATCCCTTTGCTTCCCTCTCTTTCCTCCTTTTCAACTTTTACTTTTAATATTCTCTTCCAAAGTCTTCACCCATTGTCTCCTTGTCTCCTTGCAAATGATGAAGTTTTGTTTTAAAGTATATTCCAAGGCTCCATTTGACTCAGGAAATCCCACTTCAAATGTAATTCATTGTTACCAAATAGTGTGGTAACAAGTAGAAATAAAATGCTATTAAGTGGGGGTGAAAACTAGCCCAAAACAGACTTCTAGAGCCAGCATCAATTGTTAGATTAGTTGGATAGGCTACACTTGTCTAATGGAGCTCAAATTTGGATATGTTGTAGTTAACATCCATTGGAACAAGTTTCATGAAGATCATCACCTCATCCAAGCACCGGAGCATGCTGATCCAAGGCCACGAAGTTGACCTACGAAAATGAACAAAAATCAGAATATATAACCAATAATGCACTTTTAGCTCATTTTCATTCTAACTAAGATAAAACCTATGAAAACACAAAAAGGAAGTAAAAAGCTATAAAATGTCAAGAACTAACTCAAAATAATGGGCGAATAACATGATAAATCATGTGTAAAAATGAACCGAACAACTGTCGTGCTCAGGACAATATGGAGAAAATTTTAGAACACAATGGACCACCATATAGTGGCCCACATGCTGTGATTGGTGTCTTGGGAAAATTTCGGCAACGGAAAATTCTTGAAACCACAAGCCAATCTCCTTACCATGGAACCAGCACACATAGGGGAACATTTTTTGTTCTTGGACCCCGACCAAAAGTGGCCGAAAAAGGCTCAATCACCGCCAAACTGATGAAAAATCTATGGGTGTTTATATCAAACTATCAAAAGCTAAAATTGATCCCAAATAACTATACTATTAGCAAGAGCATGAGGAGAGGATCGAAATCCATGCCTAGATCGACGAAGATGGTTGTCGGAGCAGTCGAAAAACTCGAAACTCTTGAAGGTTCTTAGAGCTCGTGACGACACAAGGAGGTTGGGCTCACCAGGACTAGGCTCAGGCGTGGTTCGCCTACCTCCTTTGGTCATTTTCCGACCGGTCACGCGTCTAGCCATGGCCGAAGCACCAAGATCGCCAACCAAAACTGGCCGACCTGGTTTCCATGAAGGAAGAGAGATGAGATAGAGAGAAAGAGTCAGGGGGAAGAGAGAAACGCGCCATATTTTTTTTAATATGAATTCAACACCAAAGGGTAAACCAGGAAATCAGATAGTAAGTAAACCAAAAAAAGATAGCTGGCAATAATATGGTGTATTTATAAAGTCTATTTCATGTAGGATATGGTGTGTTTATAAAGTCAGTTTCATGTAGGGTTTCTCAATGTGATTCTATACTAAAAATGAGTTTCTTAATAGTTATCTATTTGTTTAATGTATGAATACAATTTCCATTTATTGAATCGATTGGTGTTTATTTTTCCTTTTTTTTTTTTGGGTAAATAGATTTTTTTTTTTGGTGTTATAAAGGATCCCTAATTCAAAGATATCAAGAAAAGACATTGTTTCCCTCCTCTAAAAGGAGACATTTCTACTTCATGCAAATCACAATTTCACACATATGCAAAAATAATTCATCAAAAACACAAAATGATAAATATCTACATACATGTAAAATTGTGAGTCAAAAAAGGTAGGAGTTTCTACTTCTAAGGAGGCAAGTATAAAAAAATGATGGTTAACAAGTTGAGGAAGAGGGGGCTAGGGAGTTATATGTTGCCGATTTATCTTTATATTCTTCATTGGAGATATATGTTACATTTTAGTGAAATATACACAAATTTAGGATCCATAAAAAAAATCACATGAGGTAAATTATAAGATCATGTGCCATTTTTTTGGAGTTATCACACATATAATCACTTCATGTGCCTTTTTGCAGTTTTTTAATATTTGGAATAAGTTGCTGAGACTATTTGGGTTCTCTGTGTAGTTTTCACCTATACTTTTATGAGAGCTTTTTACCTCTCCCTTGTGAGAGCTTTTGACATTTCCTTTGTGAGAGTTTTATTTGTATTGTTATTGCTTGGTTTTTCAAGCTTTATCTTTTTTTGATTATTCTAAGTATGCAATTTTAATTGGGATGTCTATGCCAGGGTTTCTTCGATCTAGCACGATTATAGTGGAGGCGCACTAAATTGTCTTAATTTTGATGTTAGACCACTCCGTTATTGTAATGGCCTTTTTGTGGTTAGTAGCTTTTAAAAGGATAAAAAATACAAAGATCAACTGGCTACATAACCAAAATAATAAGTTCATATAATAACTTAATACAATACATAACATATTTAGAACTACTTTAATGTACGAAGAATAATCGAACTTGAGTGCAAGTGGCGCGGCTACCACATCTCCACTTAATGCAACCTTTGACTCTAAAACACATGTACATTATAAGACTACGTCACTTTCTTTAAGTAATTATTCAAATAGGCATTGGAATAATTCCAACTTAGGATCTAGAGATCATAGGAATAGGAATAGTTCTAGAGTTTAGATAGAAAGGAAAAAGAGAAACTACATTAGGCGAAAAACTCGATACTCTTGAAGGTTCTTGGAGCTTGCCACAACGCAAGGAGGTTGGGCTCATTGGGGCTTGGCTCAGGCGTGGTTCGCCGCCTCCTCTGGTCATTTTTGATCGGTCACGTGTCTATACCATGGTCGAAGCACTAAGATCGCCAGCCAAAATTGGCAGACATGGTTTCCATGAAGAAGAGAGATGAAACAGATAGAAAGAGTCAAGGAGAAGAGAGGGACGCGCCATATTTAAAAAAAATAGAATTGGAATAGTTCTAGAGTTTAAATAGAAAGCAAAAGAGAACTACATTAGGCCCTACCCTAGAAAAAGAAATCGGATCTAGAGATCATAGCATATATACTAGCATTATGTGTACCAAATTTGGAGCGGTGCTTAATGATCCATAATGTGGTTAACAATTAATCGATGACTAAGATTGATACTTGCTTAATGTACGATAGCCTCACGATTCCAAAATGATATGGATCCATTTTGCGCCCTTTGTTTCAGCTTTTGACATGTAATTGTCCGATTAGATGGTAGATGTGAAAAAAAAAAAAAAAAAATAAAGAAACAAAAAGTAAATATCTATTATATATATAAAGGAACAAGTTAGCCTAGGTGTCCATTTCACGACAAGTAAAGAGTGCCAGATTAGATTTGTTGAAATGGGATCATGTTGAAACGTCTAACTCAAGTGGTCGGCCATTAAAACAATCGACTAATTAGGTGAGGGTAGAGTGGAAGAGCATGTGGCCTTAGAGTCTCCATAGTGATATGTTTTAAGTGACATATATATATTAATTCTTCATGAAATGCGAGATGTGGACCTCCATATGTAGACACCGATGCATTCATAAATTAAGTTGCAGAAAGGGCTACAAGACAAAAATTTGCACCCCCTTTTTAGTTATGCAAGGTCCCTACTTCTGATAGTTTCTTCCCTGAGAGTTCATATTCGAGCTCATGCAATTAATTATTATGGCATGGGCCTTGAAATGCGACGAGACATATGAAATGCTACGTGGACGTTTATATAAATAGAATTACGAAATGTTGTGAAGTATATAGAATGCTACGTATATGATAGTATAAAATTATGAAGATATATGATTGATTCTTAGACTCACATCAATTAACGATTAATGATTATATTCAGTTGCAAGTATAGGTTGATTGTGCAGATGTAGGCCCAAATCTAGCATGTATCCTTGGCGAATCTGGACAAATTTTCTCCTAGTTTTGGGGTCCATTAAGTTTTCTATTCCTTGTATAATTGTACTAAAACTCTATGACATATAAATTGGCACTTTAGCGCTAGGTTATTAAAAAAGTGATAAAGCTAAGGCATCAAATTAGGTTTGAGCCAAGAGTGAGAGAAGAGACAGTTAGGGTTTGTGAGAGATCAAAGGGGGTTCTTCATTATAACCAAATGATAGTTCTTTTATACTAGTGAATTTCTCGTGGATCACCAAAGATAATGTAGGCACAACGTTGAATTTTTATAAATTCTTGTGTTTATGTGTGCGTATATACTTTGTTGATTTCGTGTGTGCTGTATCTTTGCATGACTTTTGTGTGATAGTTGCGTAGTCCATCAACGACAAGGTCTTGAAGTGTTTTCGCAAACACCCCGACCGTATAATTTGAAGAAGAATTAAATATGCAGGTTAACCCTAAATGTAGATTATCCACAACGATGAACTAGCTAAGACTCGTCACTCAAGCAAGGACCTTTTTTTATTTGCCTTTTCTCTCGTAGTTAGAGTTATATAAGATCTCTTTCGGTCTATCAAGGTCTAACAAATTTTGATTATTTTACTTTTCTTGTAATCTGGGCTATTGGTAACCCAACTTAAACAATGACCCATCGACCCAAAAAAAACTAAAACAATGACCCATGCTCTCTTAGAACATTTACTTGATTCACAAGGATTTGAAAAAAGTAAATCTTCATGTAATTAAGAATATAATTAGTGAATATTCTGATATATAATAATAACACACACATACCCTATATGGAAATCAAACGTGCGATTGATTAAAATGACAAATCTTTGTGCCGACCTAGATTAATTCTTATTAGCTTGTTGATTTTTTTTCAATCACATACACTTATATATTATTCATAGTTTAATCTTTGTGTTCAAACTTTGATCTGTTGTCCCAATTACAGAACTGGAAGGTGCGTATTTCCAACAAATTTGACTTTTCAAATAGAAAATTCGGGCCTGAACAATGCATTTCGTGCCTTGTGGTGAATATGAACTTGCTTATGAAAGTCTCTCAATTACTCTTTCGGACATTTTAAAATCAACCTTTGCAATTTTTTAATAATTGGTCACAACTTGGCAATGTTTTTCTTGAGAGAAATTAATAAATTAATAATCGCAATGTTTTCTTGAGAGAAATTAATAAATTAATAATCAACAAGAAGAGACAAGATTAAAAACGTGTTTCGACGAGTAAAAATGGATAATGCATGCCACCATAATAATTTAAAAGAACTAAAAGTATGATTACAGGTTCTCATGCGGACAATTTGTTGGCAGCAGTCAGCAGCCAGCAGCCAGCAGTTTATATATTTAATGTTGAAGTCTGGAGAGCCAAAGACTCTTCCCAACCTCAACAATAAAATCCGCAACCGTTTATGGAAATCAATTAAATGGGGTATCATTGCTTTCAAGTTATCTGTTTCTTGAGAGAGAGAGAGTGACAGATTGCTTTTTTTTTTGGAGGAAGATGAGGTTGGTTAATGTTTATATCTACCACATGGAAACTTATGCAATAATAGAATTCTAAAAGTCCACAGTTTCATGCATCTATATACTAAAGTAACCAAGCTTTTTAGTTATATTAAAAAGATTGCAACTGTTTTTGCACCTACATCTACACATTCAAATAAGAATCTATCTGGACCGTTAATATTACATATTAACGGTGAATTGATAAGAGAATATATATATATATATATATATATATTATTGCAGTATTCATAACAACTTAAAAAGAAAAAATGAAAATTCATTCAATCATTTTTTTTCCTGCTGAATTGGTGGACCCTTGGTTGTAACTCACGAGGAGAGTACCAAAGTACGAAGTAAAATAAACATATGTTGCAATATGCTAATTGTGTTTTCTGACTCTAAGCAACTTTCACTAGTTACACAATCTTCTGATAATTTGACAAGAATTAATTAATTTAAACTTTGCGTTTAAAGGCTTTAATTGCTTTTTAGTTGTGGGTTAATTATGGAATTGATAAGAATTCAACAAAATAGCCAACCTTACTTAATTACCACATAAGTGAGTCAAAGCCGAGCTTTTAATGAGCTACAAGGCGGCCGGCGCCTAAAAACTAAAAAAGTAGGCCAATTGAATGTAATGCTGGTGTTGGCATCGACCTCCAACTACTCACAACAACTGGCCCTAATTTACACGTCAAAAAAGTCTCTCTTTATAATCTTTTGATTTAATCCAAAAACCCGCGAAGTCAATTGAATAAAATTTTCTTCCAACCACATAATATTTTCATGGCAAAAAAAAAAGGGTAAACTTCGACTTCAACACAACATGGCCATCTTTCTCTCCCTCCTTTTAAAACCCCATCTCCTACGCTCTTCATAACATAACCTCTCCTCCTCACTAAGCTCACCCGACAAAACATTCATTCAACCCACCTAGCCATCTCTCTCTCTCTCTCTCCTCTCTCTCTCTCTCTCTCTCTCTCTCTCTGGTGGCCATGGGGGCACGACACCGTTTCGAGCCAATTTCTAGATGTAGCACCGAGGGAAGATCAAGCCAAACCGTTGCAGCAGACCTTGATGGCACACTCCTTGTGTCACGCACTGCCTTCCCTTATTACATGCTTGTTGCAATTGAAGCCGGCAGTCTTCTAAGAGGCCTAGTTCTGTTAGCATCCGTCCCGTTCGTCTATTTCACCTACTTGTTTTTATCAGAGACCATAGCAATCAAAACCTTCATCTTCATTACAATTTCTGGCCTTAAAATGAAGGACATTGAGATGGTGGCAAGGTCTGTGCTGCCCAAGTTTTATGCTGAAGATGTTCATCCAGAGACTTGGAGAGTTTTCAATTCATTTGGCAAGCGTTACATAGTCACAGCCAATCCCAGAATTTTGGTTGAGCCTTTTGTCAAAAACCTCTTGGGTGCTGATAAGGTTCTTGGCACTGAATTGGAGGTGTCAAAATCTGGGAGGGCAACTGGGTTCGTGAAAACACCAGGCGTTCTTGTTGGAGAGCTCAAAAGAGAGGCCATTCTCAAGGAGTTTGGTACAAACTTGCCTGATTTAGGCCTGGGAGATAGAGAGACTGATCATGATTTCATGTCCCTCTGCAAGGTATGTTCATTTCATCATGCATAATTCACCTCTCTTTTTTTTTTTTTTCTTTCTTCTGGGTTTTATTTATTGTTTTGAAAAAGTTTATGTTTTCCCTGTGCTGATATGTTCATTTGTGAGCTGTTCTTAGCTGAATATAAATGGTAACCATAACCATTAGAAAGGACAGCGCCATTCATATCTAAGATTTATTACAAGTTTGGTGAGAGCCTTAATGGCAACAATATGATATCAGTTGCTACACATGCATTTTACTGGAACCATTTTAACATGAATCATATCCTCTTTTTGGCTCATGCTTTTCACTTTCCATACTTTATTTTTTACCACATTTATTTCACAATGCTTGACAACTGACACCCCCATACACTCTTCATGCACCAACCCACTTTCTTTATTCAATCCCAATTAACCCTTGTGACTTTGCATGCACAAACCAAACTTTCTTTTCACCACAAGTTATATATATACAAATTAAGCAATATTTTAAAGAAGTAGAGATTATTGGGTCATGTTTGGTCATGACTTTTGCATTTCCTGTTTTTAATTCCAACAAAATTCTGTTTGATAACAATTTGACTTAAAGAAGTACTTCTTCATGTTAACCCCATGACTCTCTTTTGACTTGTCATTTTCGCAGGAAGGGTACATGATCCCAAGAACCAAATGTGAGCCATTGCCAAGAAACAAGCTTCTGAGCCCAATTATATTTCATGAGGGCAGATTGGTCCAAAGACCTACCCCCATAGTTGCCCTATTGACCTTTCTTTGGCTGCCAATTGGTATTCTTCTCTCCCTCCTCAGAGTCTACACAAACATCCCATTGCCTGAGAGAATTGCAAGATACAACTATAAACTCCTGGGAATTAACCTAATTGTTAAGGGCACCCCTCCCCCTCCCCCCCAGAAAGGTCAAAGCGGGGTCCTATTCATTTGCAACCATCGTACGGTTTTAGACCCCGTTGTCACAGCAGTTGCATTAGGAAGAAAATCAGCTGTGTTACATATAGTATAAGCAAATTCACTGAACTGATTTCTCCGATCAAGGCTGTGGCTCTGTCGAGGGAGAGAGAGAAAGATGCTGCAAATATCAAGCGTTTGCTGGAGGAAGGAGACTTGGTGATTTGCCCTGAAGGCACCACTTGCAGAGAGCCATTTCTGCTGAGGTTTAGCGCCCTGTTTGCAGAGCTCACTGACAGAATTGTGCCTGTTGCCATTAACACAAAGCAAAGTGTCTTTTATGGGACGACAGTTAGAGGGCACAAATTGCTGGACCCTTACTTTGTGTTCATGAACCCTATGCCTACTTATGAGATCACCTTCTTGAACCAGCTGCCTGCAGAGCTCACTTGCAAAGGAGGGAAATCTGCCATTGAAGTTGCAATTATATTCAGAGGGTTTTGGCGGGGACTTTAGGTTTTGAGTGCACCAATTTGACAAGGAAGGACAAGTATGCTATGATGGCAGGGACAGATGGCAGAGTTTCATCACCCAACAAGGAAAAGGAAAAGGAAAAGGAAAAGGAAAAGGAAAAGGAAAAGCCAAAGGCCTAATTAAGAATGGGGATATCAAGTTTATTAGTTTAATTACCCCATGAGATTGATGATCAAATTCTCTACTGTTTTCCAATATGTTCAAAACTTGTGTTTTGTTTTTTTCATAATAATGAAACTGATTGTGATAATTATCATAAAATGTTTGTTAATTAGTATTAATTAATGTATATGTGTTAATTTTGATATTTGCAAAATATTTTTTGTTACAGTCTTGTGGTGGTGGTGGGGGGTGGGCCTAACATGGTTAGGTGACTGGTTTAAATGTGTTTTAATGGCATTGTTAAAACAAAAAGACAAATAATAAACACCTGCCTAAATCAGAAAAGTTTATTCCTGACATTTTTCCAGTACCAATTTATTATATTGGTAGAACATCAATTTAACTAACATTAGTTCAGCAAATGTGAAGGAGGCTCAGTTCTTCTCTCCAAAAAAATTTGAGAATTCTCAGAGTATATATATTGAGAGCTTTCATTGGATTCCTCAAATAATCTTATTTGAGAGACACCCTTGTAGGGCCATTCTGCATTGTATTCACTAATACAAACGTTATTTTGTAGATATTCATTCAAAAATTATCTTTACAAAAAATTACTTCAATCCGATATCATTTTATCACTCAATTAAATTATTGAAATTTAAGTACTTTCTTGAAGCACCGTGTTAATTGATTTTGTTGGTCTTAATTATGCCTAACCAGGCAAAAGGTAGCCAGAGGCCCGAATCCAACTCCAGCGCACGAAGTCCAGCCCGGCAAGCCCACGGGCAAAATTGGACCGGGCTGTTGCCCAAAGGCGATGATGTCAGCCGTGATGTCACGCTGATGTCAGTAGCTGTTTTTCAACCCAAAAAAAAATACTGTTGCCGCGTGTATTTCATGCACCAACAGTAAAAAAAATTTGAAAATCAGCCGCTGACGTCAGGGCTGACCCACCAGCCCACAAAAACCAACGGCTATAAGCCACGTGGCTTCTCCTGGAGCCTCTGATCCAAAAATCTTATACAATCCAACGGATGTCCAATTTTTGGAAAATTTTTTTAAAAAAAAAAAACAAAAAATTTGTGAAAAATATCAAAAAAATTTGGAAATTTTTTCTATAGATACCTACCAATATTATTCACTTTCAACACCAAATCTTCATACAAATTCATCTCCTTTCAATATTTTTCACTTTCCACACCAAATTTTCTACTACAAAATTTCATTTGTGCAAAAATACAAATGACCACTTCCATCGAAGCCGAAGGATTGTGGACAAACATTTGAAGAGGTCAAAATCTTGGCGACGAGGTAAAAAAAAAAGAAGAAGCCGTTTTATTCAATTTAATGTCATTTTAAAAAATATATATTTCTTGCATTTCCAATTTTATTTTTTTAATAGATTATTCAAGGCAAAACAAAAAAGAGAAAAACCGCTACACATGGCTCCTCAAGTGAACAATGCTCACAGTGGGTTCCAGTGGTGGGTTCCGTGTCGGAAATAATGGCAATATTTCATCCTCCGAAGGAAAATACTCCCTCATGTCGTGATTCGGTCGGATCGCATCCACCAATGATTGAGTCATTTTTGTACTTGATTGTGTCGGACTATGAGGACCGAGAGTATTTCAATTGTATGATGAGTGAGATGTGAATTTTATAATAAATATGGACACGTGGCAACCGAAAATCTTATCCAAAAATTTAATTTGAAATTTTTATCCGAAAATGCTATTTGAAATTTTAGGTGAGAATTTTATAATAAATAGTGACACGTGCTAACCAAAAATTTTATCCAAAAAGCTTATCAAACTTAATGGTTTAAGTATAAAAAATAGAAAATAAATTAAAGTGAATAGTGTTTGCCCTTGCCCTTTGGGGTGGAACCAAAAAAGGAAAGGCTGCCACTATTCACGTGAATAGTGACAAACCTTGCCTTGACTTTGCTTTGCCCTTGCCCTTTGGGGTATAGGTGCTCTAAGAGCAAGTCCACCCATGAAGGCTAAGGCAATGGCTAAGGCAAGGCAAGGGCTGCCACTATTCACATGAATAGTGGCAGCCTTGCCTTTTTTGGTTGCACCCCAAAAGGCTAGGGCAAGGGCAAATACTATTCACATGAGATATGAGGAGATGAATTTGTATAGAGTTTTTGGTGTGGGAAGTAAAGAATATGCCATGGTATTTATTTAAAAAAGATTTGGAATTTTTGGTTTTTTTTTCCTTTTTTTCAATTTTTTTCAAAATTTTTTGGTTGCTGACGTCATTATGATGTCAGCATTGCATCATTTTGCCAAGGCAGCAGCTCAGGCTGAATTTGCCCGTGGGCTTGCCTGGGCTCGTGGGACCCAGCTCTTGCAAGGGCTGGCCCTTGCGCGCTGGAGGGGTTTTGGGCTCACCTAGGGGGCCTTCTGCCCGGTTTGGGTGGAAGGCTGGAGTTGCTCTAAGGGACCCTAAAGGGTGTCCCTTGAGGGACACCTTTGTAAGGCCTATTATACATTGTATTTCATTAATCCAAACTGTCTATTTTGTAGATTTTCATTCGAAGTTCATTTGTACAAAAATAACTTGAATTCGATACGATTTGATTGCTCAATTAAATTATTGAAATTTTAGTACTTTATTGAAGTGCCATGTTCATTGATTTTGTAGGACACAATAGATGTCTAAACAGTTTCCGATTTTTCTAATTTTTTTTTGTAAGAATGATCTATGAATGAAGACTTAAAAATAAATGGTTTGGATCTTTGGAAAAAAAAAATCGTAGGGTACCCTAAATGGCGTTCCTCAAATAAAATTATTTGAAGAATTCTTCAATACAAGGGAACTATATATATATATATATATTTTTTTAGCAATTTTTGATTTGGAGCAGAGAGCTAAGAACATAATTAATGGTATTGTTTTGGTAATTAATTAGTTATAATTTGGGTAAATTATTTTAGTATTTTCTCATCTTCAGTCTTTTGCATTTTCACATTATATTAAGGAAACATTTTTGCTCACCACTTTAACTTAATGTGTACATTCACCACCATTCTCCATACTCAAATAAAACATCTTTGCTTTGTATTTATGGAACCAAAGTTATGTTTATGGACACGTGTAGTGTTGAGAATGGTTATGAGGGTATACTTTGAGTTAAATGAGAAATTATATAATAGTAGTGTACTATCACATTAGCTGGTAATACTCCCATTCAAAATTTGACACATGTCCATATTTTAAAAACAAAAATTGATGTTTTTTTACAGTTGAATTGAAATTGTAGTGTTACCCTTTTAAAGCATTAAAAATGAAAAATGAAAAAAAGGGTCAACTACGGCCCACCTGAACCCAGCACTGCCTTCCCCCCACCACCACCTCCCTCTTTTTCTCTTCCTCTTTGTTTGTCTTCTTCCCTCCATATATATCTCTCTCTAGAAAACAAGGAAGTTAAGTTAACTATGGATTCGCCGATAAGTTGAAGATAATATAGCCCAACTAACATTTTGTTTTAAAATTAAAAGCCTCCATTTTTGGGTTTCGGCTGGTGGTCCCTTTGTAACCTTCATTTCATGAATCATGATTCATGAGCATGACCAAAGCAGCACATATAGGGCCCCTTTTATACTCATAAATTTTGCCAGCTCCATTTTGTCCGCCCAATTGGATGAGAACACGTTGTATGACATGGGTGTATAACTCATATTTATTATATTTTTGACCTTTCAAGAAAGACTTTCATGAAATGGGATATCACAATTTTGCTATTCCGGCCAATAACATTATGACACACACAATAATATTATAATATGACATAATTTTATTGGTCGAGAATAGTAATACAGTGTTATTCCAATTACAACTAATCTTTTGTCCAATCTGGCCTGCCATGGCTGCCGGGGCCTTGCCCACAAATCTGTGTGTGCTAGCCTTAAATTTCACATGCATAGCCATGTCATATGCATGTGAAGCGTCAGCCCTAGCTACCTACCTAAGCCTTTGTTTCATTTAATTAGAAAATGTACTGGAAACCTTGGGGAAGCTGCATATGCATAATTCTAACATAGTGAATGCATAAATTCATGGGGACCTCATCTCACCATGCATACTCAATTAATTTATTAAAGTGGGGGTAGCTAATAATATAGAGAGGAAGTACAGTTAAATTATTAAGGTTTGGTTTATAATTAGCTAGCATTAGATTCCGAACCAGTTAGGTTCATTTCCATATATATACCGTTCTAAGTAATTTTCCGGTGATTATTGCTTGGCCTTTTACCCCAGTCTGATGAGCAGCTAGCTAGCTAGCTCTCTCATTTAAACACAACAAAAGTATATTTTTAACTACGTAGGTCAGGGAGCGGCTCAATTCATGTGATGGTGGTACCGTCTCTTTAATCTTAATGCCATAATGCACGGCCCCTCGTACCCACGCGTACTCTCGTCAAATCAATATAATTTGATAAATGGTTTGTAGTTTAAGTGGTTAAAAGTCACACATAAGTAAATACGTAGTTCTCATTTGTATACTTTTGTACACTGGACCGTAGATTCTATATACAGCCCAATCAAAAGCTACGTGGACCATAGTCTTACTGATCAAAAGGTTGGTTTCTCATGTTTGGGCTTCCTTGTAGGTTGGCCCAATCCAGACTAGCTTTTTTCAGAATTTTTTTTTAATTTAAAAATTATTACAAAAGCCGGCAAGCATTGAGTAATTTCATGAAGGAAGAAGGGTAATTGTGTCAAGATAAGCGTCAAACTGTCGTCAGTTTCCCCATCTCCTGCCTGCCTGCCTCTCAGAGTCCCCGTGAAGTTGAAGACCGTAAAAACATCTTCAACCTCACGCCGCCTTCGTTTTTCCATTAATATGGACAACGGAAATTCCCATCCTGCCCCTGGGCCCTGCACCGACGACCGCATCAAGCTCAACGTCGGCGGCAAGTTCTTCGAAACCACCTTGTCAACGATCCAGGCCGGCGGACCCGACTCTCTCTTAGCCGCCCTATCGAACCGCTCCACCGACGACCCGAACCCGGTTTTCATAGACCGGGACCCGGAGATCTTCTCCGTCATCCTGTCTCTTCTCCGATCGAACGGTCTGCCTTCAACGGCTCGCCGATTCTCCAAGCAAGAGCTTGCCGATGAAGCCCTCTACTACGGCATCGAGTCGCAGCTCAAGTCGGCGATGTCGCCGCCTCCTTTCTCCGGTATCGACGCCTCCATCGTCACCACCGTCCAACCAGCCTACGATGGCTGCCCCTCAGCGATCGCCACCGGCGACGATGGCTCCGTCTGGATTGCCCATGGCGGCCAGCTGTCGAGCTACGATTGGAATCTGAGCCATTCCGGAACGATTCGAACGCATTTGGAGGACATAACCTCGATTTGCCGAGTGTATCCTGACATCGCCGCCGTAGGATCCGAATCATCCGCGGGGCTTTACTTCTACGACTTCTCCGGCGTGCGAAACCTCGGGTCGATCCACTGGACCGACCCGAACGATCCGAGAATCTTCAAGGCCCGAGTCACCGCCATTGCCGACTCGCCGAGGTCGGTCTTCGCGTCGTTCGATTGCCCGCACCGAGAGAATTGCATACTCTTGATCGACAAATCCACGCTGAAGATTGTGTCGGAGCTAAGCCGGCAGCCGGGGAGCTCGGCGAAGAACCTAGCCGTTGGAAAGCTGAGGTGGCTTCCAGAGACGAGCATGGTCGTGGGGAGCTCAGTCACGTGCGGCGCGTTTGGGTACTCGGGGTATATCCGAATTTGGGACCCGAGGGCGAATGAGATGGTTTGGGAAGCGAACGAGCCGGGTTCGGGCCGGAGCAGTAGGTTCGGGGACTCATTCGCTGACGTGGATGCCGACGTCGAAGAGTCGACCCTGTTCAAGGTGTGTTCAAAGTCTGGGGATTTGGCAGTGGCAGACTTGCGTAAATTAGGCGATGATCCGTGGGTTTATTTACAAGACAAGAACCCGAGCATGAGGAATACAAGCGGCGATCGGCCGGTTGGCCATAGCAGTAGTGTAATTCGCTGTTACAGAAAGCAAGTGTTTGTGGGGAGGGAAGGTGGGTTGGAGGTTTGGTCGAGAGTGGCAAAAGCAGAAAACAGGGTGGCAATAGAAAATGGGGTTTCTGAGGGGTGGTATAGGAGGAATTTTGTGGATAAAGTTGAGGATTCTGAGAGAGGGGTTATACAGAAAATCGAAGGCGGCGGAGATAGGCTCTTTGTGATAAGAGAAGAAGTTGAAGGTGTTGAGGTTTGGGAGAGCTCTTGTTCTTCTGCTGCAGTTTCAGTTTTGTGATTCAAAAGGAGGCTCTGTAATATCAAACACTGTATTGGTACTATGTTTTGCGTTTCTGGGCATATTGGTATTGTGGCACATTGTCTCAGGTTTCGTTTCTTTGCTTCCTTTTATGGATGAATATTTTGGATATATCTCCTTTACCTGGTATTTTCTTATGTAATTACATGCTAAGAGAGGAGTTACCTTGAAAGAAAGTTGGTATGGAGTGGAGGAACGTCAACAATGAGCAGTTTGCATCATTCACATGATTGGAGGCTTTCAATTAGCTTAGTCTCATTTGTAAGCACTTTTAGATTCCATCGTTACTCTAATCAGCAGTTCTGCAGTGCTTTCGTTTGTTTGTTGGTACCGTCGTTACACTCATCTCATTGTTTAGAGTTTAATCTGCAGAAGTCGGAGCCAGTGATTGCAGACATGTACGTCAACAACCTATTTGCAAATTGCTGGTATGTAGACGCATTTTGAGAAACTGTGATCCGCTTCTTCACTTGACCTGCATTTTACCTTATTTGCCTCTGAGATCTTCTCTTGATGTTAGTTTGTAAAGTTGATGTATACTTTTCCATGCCATTTTCTTTGTTCTTACTTGCATGATATTCTGCATTATGGCTTAGGGAGACATTCTACACAAAGTGCAATGCTCAAAAGAATTAGTAATAATCACACTAACTAGGCACATGCTTGCACAATTCACACAGGAATAAAACTTGCAGTAACTCTGAAAATAATGATTTGTCCAATATTGTTTGTACCGATTTCTTTTGTTTAACTGTCCATTGTCTAATTTATAATTCTTTTTAGTTTCCTTTAATAATTAAGATTTGAAAGAATTTACCTTAAATTTGTGACTTCTCACACTCGGGGACCAACACTCTTCTCATGCAGGGGTTTGGGATTTTTGTCAATGTCAATACGGCCAGTACTTTCTAAAGCTACAGGCACCTGAGTGTATATGAGGCTGAATGCGTAGGTATCAAACAGAAATCCTCTTCAACATGGTTCTGGTTCTAATAGCCATAGGATTTATTATTTTTCTTGAACTGAAGCCATACGGTGCAAAGTGACAAAACCTCTCTCTACTTTGCAGATAAGCAAATTGCGGAATTTTTTTGTCTCTTAACTTAAGCATGCAACCATGTGCCTCGGCCAGTTGGTGCAAGGTTGTCCATCTACTTTGAATGTCCCTCGGCCAGTTGGTCTATCAGGAGGCAGAATTGGGGTTTGCCACATGATTTTATCCCTAATTCTGATTGTTTGTGGCAAATCAAGATCAAGAAAGGGAAGAACGTGACTTTCAGTAGTAAGTTGTGTTATTGCTTTACAAGCGGATACTTGGGAAGCTACATATGGTTATGAACACGGTATGATTGACAAGATCCATGAGGCCATCCGCATGAGCATGTTCTGGGTTCTTACACACATCTTCTCCTTGGAGCCATAAATAGAATTGGTGATATGAGCTGTGCTGGTATTTTCAAGGGTTTATTAGTGAAAGAGGCGACGAGCAGGTACATGATCGACGTTCACTTGGTGTGCATGAACAAGTGGATCAACGTTCATTTGGTGTGCATGTGTATTGATGTTCAGAAGACAAGGAAACACCGGCCGCTACCAGGGCATGAGGAAACTAATGAGCGATTTGATGATACTGCACGATGCTTCTTTGTTGTACAAATATGGTTAGACTGAGTCTCAGAATGAGCAGATAGTTGTGTATGAAGTCAATTGCAGAATGGTATGTGCTGCTGGGTGTCATTGATCCGCATATAATGTATTCTTCAGCAGTGTATGAAATCTGTTATGCAATGCAAGCAATATTTTTAACAATTTTGACTATTGTGAGGTACAACTCCAATCTTCACAATCTCAATCATGAAGCATTCTTTTAATTATTTATTTATACGCTTTTTTATTTTTAAATAAGCACCTGAACCAATCATAGAGGCAGGTCTGTTTTAAATACGAGCTTGGTAGTATCATACTCAACTCAATTAACTAAAATATTTGTCTTCAACTTTTTATTTATTAAAAGTCAGAAACCAAGGGACTGAAAATACGAAAATATTTGTCTTCTAAAACTGGCGGCAGTGGCAGAGCAGAATGTCAACTTGTGGAGTTCAGACATCAATATCCTCACGCGGCAGGAAGAACGTGACTCTTTCTTCAAACTTATCACCATGTTTGGATGTTTATTAATTAAACTTCTGCTAAATTAGATTATTAAGAGGAATATAACATAACAATTTTGATTATTTGTTCTGTAGTTAAAAAGGAAAAAACCTTCTAACTGTGCAAGTTCTGTGAACTAAATTCTTCCATGTCCAAACTCTGTTAGGTTGCTGTTCTTTCTTTCTTCCTCCCCAACTATTCCTCCTCAGTCCTCCTCACAAAGTGAGATATTAGAAATGTTAACTTTGGTGAAGATCACTGGTAACTTGACCTAGCAACACTTTAATCTATTACTTGTTATATGTTTGCATTAACCTAAACTTTTTAATCAAATCTTCCATCATGCATAACATTTTTCTTAATTCTTTTGCTTCTTGCTCCTAAACTGTACGTAGTGCTGACATGGGCGGATGTACTCGCTGCGTATGCAATGTGGATGACCATGGTACTTAACTGAGGTATGGAAGCTCAATTTCACACATGCTGCTGCAATTGTCAATTTGTACTGGGGCATTGTAGCCATACTACCAGTGGGCTTGCAATTTCTTGTGGATGCTTTCATGGGTAACTATTGGATGGTCTTGGTCTCCAGTTTTGCCTACAGTGCTGTAAGTTAATTTCTTCCAGTCAAAAAATCACTGTCATTCAGTACCATATTAATTGTTTTCGACTGCAGGGCTTGGGTTTTTTGTCAATGTCAACACCTCCAGTTCTTGCTGGGGCAACAGGCACTTGCAGCGCATATGAGCCGGAGTGCATAGGCCAAGGACAAAAAATCCTCTTTTATACAGCAGTAGCTCTAATAGCTCTGGGAATGTCTGGTTACTTAACCTCGTTAGGGGCATTCATTGCTGAGCAGTTTATGGACTCACAATCAGACCTTGAAGACAGCATGCCCTGTCACTTTTTCCTGAGCTTCTGATGGTGATCCTCGTCCCTATAGCCGGAGTTTTTGCTATTTATTATATAAAGCCTTGGTCAATTAGGTATGGATCCCAGCCATATGTACCTTGGTAGCAACACTTATTTTCTTGACTGGTTCGTGTTCATATCACACTCATAGAGCACAAGGCAGCCCTCTCACTACTCTGTTAAGGTCTTTGTGGCCTCTGCCTCCAAAATTTTCAGAAGATGCCCGAGAGATGCCTCTCAGCTCTACGAAAGACGTGATGATGGTTATCAGATATCTCATACTCCTTGCCTCGGTTTTGACTCTTCTATTTCCATATGACACAACACATGCACATAAAAGAGTGCAACTAATGGCACCCCTGCAACATATTTTCTTTGATTGTAAGACAAAAACCCAACACTTTTTTTTTACGTATATGAAATGTAGGTGTCTAGACAAGGCTGCGATTATATTAGCCACCCAACCTCTAGAGCAACAACAAAATAATAGGTGGAGGCTTTGCAGAGTCACAGAAGTGGAAGAAACCAAAAGCATCCTGTGCATGATTCCCATATGCACAACCTTTATCCTAATGGGTGTTGTATCTTATTGGGAATACCTACTTCATCGAGCAAGCAACCCACATGAATCGCAAAGTTGGACGCATAAAGGTTCCTCTTCCAATCCTTCTATGGTTCTATGACCATGCCAAACAACAATTTGCCAAAATCTACTTCCAAATTGGAGGACTAACAAGGTATGGCCCCCCAATTGGAATTGCTGTGTCAATGATATTTGCAATTCTATGTTGTATCACGGCTGCAAAAGTGGAGACAAGAAGGTTAGGTGCGGTTAATAGCCGCGGTCTAATTGACAAGCCTGAGGAAACAATTCCCATGAGCATCTTTTGGTTGCTTCCACAGTTTTTCTTCCTCGGAGGCCTTGATGGAATTGCAGACAATAGCAATTGGTTGGTTCTTCATTAATCAGGTCCCTCCATCCATGGCTCGGTACATGGTTCTATTGCTATTGCTGTTTTTGGAATGGGGATTATGGGCAGTGTCTTGTCAGTTTATCTAGTGGCTGAGATAAGTGGAAGGGGAGGGAAACCCAGTTGGTTCCAAGAGACTCTAAACAAGAGTCGTTTGGATCAATATTATTGGATCTTGGCTGCATTGGCTGCAGCTAATCTTGTTCTGTATGTTTGATGAGCATTTGGTATGCTTATAATGATTCAAGGTCGGAGGACGACGAAGCACCTGATTATGGGGAAACTGCTGAGCCATTTGATGATAATGTGCAATGCTGTTGCGTTGTGCATAGATTTTCCTACGGATATGCTATGAGTAGCCATGTTTCTTCCGTAAATACAAATCGTTTCACGTTAAATAAAGAAAAGAAAGAAATAAGATAATCATTTTATCTAAGTCATGCATGTTTTGTATAATGATGCACTCTAATTGTTGTTGGGGTTGCTATTGGATTTGTACCTATTGCTAATGAGCCATTTGGTTCCAAGACAATCTAAACAAGTACATGTGTTCTTTTTATTTACGGTGCAAGTGAAAGCTCCATTCAAAGAAACCTCTGCAAATGATTTCCCTCCCTATGCCAGCAATATTTTTAACAAATTTGACTAATGTGAGGTGCGCAACTCCAATCTTCTCAATCTCAATCATGAAGCATTTTTATTTATTAATTTATACTCTTTTTATAATAAGCACCTTATCATAGAGGCAGGCTGTTTTAAATATTAGTGTGGTTTTGTCATCCTCAACTCAATTAACTAATTTATTTGTATTTATTTTAATGATTGATTGTGATGATATCTGATAATTAGTGTTTAATAGTCAACCAATTAGTGATTCTCTTTCTTGTATTGTAAAAACTATTAGCATTGCAGGCATTAGTGAAGGATCTGGTTTCCTGCTTTCTTGAATAAAGCTGAAGCAAATCCTTGAGGAACTCAAATCAATATCAATTCAGTTCTTCAGTTTCTTCACATATGCTTTATTTTTTTTTAAAAGAAAAAACCGCGGTTCAAATCCTCAAAGGATAACTAAAAATGTCAACCTTTGTTCATATGGAGGCTTCGCTCATCGTGTTGAAAGTCGATTTGCCCAAGTGGACTTCCATGCCTAAGTTCCCGTCAATGGGGTTTCTTCAAATCCAAGCATTCAAATTTTTGACTGTTAAAGTATTTCTTTGAAGGATGTAAAGAAAATTTTGTCTTCTAAAGTAGGTGGCAGAGCAGAATGTCGACTTCTGGAGTTTAGACATCAATGTCATCATTAGATCATACATAGGCGGTGGGGAAGAACATGACTCATTCTTCAAAGTTCATTAAAATATTGAGAAGAATATAACATAATAATTTTGATTATTTGTTTGCTACTCTGTGTGAGTTAATCATTTCACTGGAGAAACTCGATCGGTTAGGTTGCTGTTTTTTCTTTCTTCCTCCCCAACTGTTCCTCCTCAGTCCTCCTCACAGAGTGAGATATACAGCACACACTTAGAAATGTTAGCTTTTGTGCAGATCAATGGTAAGAGACCTAGCTACACTTTGAGTCACTTGTTATATGTTTGTATTAACCCAAACTTCGTATTCTAATCTTCCATCATGCCTGACATTCTCTTTCTATTCTTTTCCTTCTCCTCAACTGTGCGTAGCGCTGAGTTTAAATTAAAAAGGATAAGATATTAATTAAATTAAAGAAGTTGGCGAACAAACCAAAGTAAAGAAGTAATTTTATATTTAAAAAAATAACATAAACACTTTTCCCGACGAAATTTAGTCGGCATAGATCTATGCCGGCAAATACTTGTCGGATTAGGTTTCTCTCGACAAAAGAACCTCTGCCGATGCAATTTCGTCGGGAGAGGTCTAATAGACTTGTGCCGACAAAATTTCCTTGGGAGAGGTATTTTTAACAAAAAATAAATATAAACTTAGGATGTTTAGGTTAATTAATTTTTAAAATTTTATTTTTAGTAATAAATAATATATTTGACTGATTTAATTAGTTAAATTAGTAATTATGTTTTAGTTATTAGTTAAATTAGTAATTAAAGAAGAGAAATACAAATTATGCTACTTAGAGGCTTTGTAAAATAGTATAGCCGCGCGGCTATACTTTCTAAAAAAATTTAAAAACTGAGTATAGCCGTGCGGCTGTACTATTTTATATATAAAAAGAGGGGCCCCAGTCATTAGGCGCCATATGTGAAGACAATTCTACTTCTTTAAAAAAATTTAAAACACAGAGTATAGCCGCTCGGCTGTACTATTTTTATTTTTATTTTTTTTTTCAAATGACACTCCAGGGATTAGACGCCACGTGTCACTATACTATTTTTGGGGAAAAAAAATCGTAGTATAGACGCACGGCTATACCATTCTAAAAGGTATATCTATACTATTTAATATAAATTAAAAAAAGAAAAGAGAACCCTCCAAGTTTCATGAGTTTGTACTTTATAGATATTAATTTGTTAGTTTCAACATATCCAAAGTAGATATTAATAAGCCATTATATAATATTTTAGTATAATTTTTATAAGATATATTATTACGTATTCAATAATATGTGAGAATTATTTGTATAATACATGAACATTGTGTGAATTACTGAAATTTTTGTAAAAAAATATGTGTATTAAGCATTAGAAATACGTATGTACATGTACAATATGACTTTAAAAAACAATGTGTATAGAATATGAATGTATTATTCAAAAATACATACGTATATATATGTGTGTGTGTGTGTGTATGTACAAAAGACTATAGCCGCTCTTGGGCTATGGGGAAGTTTAATTAAGACACCCAAACGAAAATAAAGTTTTTAAAAATTTGTTTTTGCCCAGACGAGTTTAAATTAAAAAGGATAAGATATTAATTAAATTAAAGAAGTTGGCGAAAAAAACAAAGTAAAGAAGAAATAACATAAACACTTTTCCCGATGAAATTTCGTTGGCATAGGTCTATGCAGGCAAATACTTGTCGGATTAGGTTTCTCCCGACAAAAGAACCTCTGCCGACGAAATTTGGTCGGGAGAGGTCTAATGACTTGTGCTGACAAAATTTCGTTGGGAGAGGTCTTTTTAACAAAAAATAAATTAAACTTAGGATGTTTAGGTTAATTAATTTTTTAAAATTTTATTTTTAGTAATTAAATAATATATTTGACTGATTTAATTAGTTAAATTAGTAATTATGTTTTAGTTATTAGTTAAATTAGTAATGAAAGAAGAGGAATACAAATTATGTTACTTAGAGGCTTTGTAAAATAGTATAGCCGTGCGGCTATACTCTTTCTAAAAAAATTTAAAAAGCTGAGTATAGCCGTGCGGCTGTACTATTTTATATATAAAAAAGAGGGCCCCAGTCATTAGGCGCCACATGTGAAGACAATTCTACTTTAAAAAAATTTATATCATAGAGTATAGCCCCGGCTGTACTATATATATATTTTTTTCAAATGACACTCCAGCGATTAGACGCCACATGTTACTATACTATTTTTGGGGAAAAAAATCGTAGTATAGACGCACGGCTATACTATTCTAAAAGGTCTATCTATACTATTTAATTATAAATTAAAAAAGAAAAGAGAACCCTCCAAGTTTCATGAGTTTGTACTTTATAGATATTAATTTGTTAGTTTCAACATATCCAAAGTAGATATTAATAAGCCATTATATAATATTTTAGTATAATTTTTAAAATATTATTCGTATTTAATAATATGTGAGAATTATTTGTATAATACGTGAACATTGTGTGAATTATTGAAATTTTTGTAAAAAAATATGTGTATTAAGCATTAGAAATACGTATGTACATGTACAATATGACTTTAAAAACAATAAATGTGTATAGATATGAATGATTATTCAAAAATACGTACGTACATATATATATATATATGTGTGTGTGTGTGTGTGTGTGTGTGTACAAAAGACTATAGCCGCTCTTGGGCTATGGCGAAAAAACCAAAGTAAAGAAGTAATTTTATTTAAAAAAATAACGTAAACACTTTTCCCGACGAAATTTCATCGGCATAGGTCTATGCCGGCAAATACTTGTCGGATTAGGTTTCTCTCGACAAAAGAACCTCTGCCGACGAAATTTCGTCAGGAGAGGTCTAATAGACTTGTGCCGACAAAATTTCGTCGGGAGAGGTCTTTTTAACAAAAAATAAATATAAACTTAGGATATTTAGGTTAATTAATTTTTTAAAATTTTATTTTTAGTAATTAAATAATTATTTGACTGATTTAATTAGTTAAATTAGTAATTATGTTTTAGTTATTAGTTAAATTTGTAATTAAAGAAGATAAATACAAATTAACCAATTGACAATGAGGGGAGTAGCCCAACTCCTTATAAACCCAGGCTAGGTCCCTTAACTTTTCAATATGGGACAAATACTCTCAACACGCCCCCGCACGTGTGGCGAACTTTCAAGCTTAACACGTGGACAACACATATTGGGTGACGTGGGAGCACATGTGGCCGTTGGGCCCAACACGTGAAGCCTTGCTCTGATACCATAAAGGAAGTTGAGGTTCCACCCCAAAACCAATTGGCTATGGGGGGAGTAGCCCAACTCCTTATAAACCCAGGCTTGGTCCCTTAACTTTTCAATGTGGGACAAATACTCTCAACAAACACCACCAGACTTAGCTACTGCAACAGCCACTTGCAGCGCATATGATCCCGAGTGCATCGGCCAAGGGCAAAAAATCCTCTTTTTCACAGCTTTAGCTCTAATAGCTGTGGGATGTTCTGGTCCGTACCACAATTCATGGCTGACCAGGACTCACATTCAAACCATAGAGATAGCATGCTCTGTCACTTGTTCATGAGCTTTACAGTGATCCACGTCCCTATAGCTGGAGCTTTTGCTATTCATTATATAAAGCCTTGGTCAATGAGGTATGGCATCCCTGCCATATGTACCTTGGTAGCAACACTTATTTTCTTGACTGGTTCGTGCTCATATCGCACTTATAGACCATACGGCAGCCCTCTCACTGTTCTGTTTAGGGTCTTTGTGGCCTCTGCCTCCAAAATTTTCCAGAAACACCCCAGAGACTCCTCTCATCTTACGAGAGACGTGATGATTATTATTTGATACCTCACACTCGTCGCCTCAGGTTTTGACTGACTCTCTCTCTCTCTCTCACTCATATGCTTGCGCACGTTTATGCACACAAGCACATACATGCATACATGTGTGCAAATAGTGGCACCTAGTGCAACATTTTAAACCCACAAATTACTTATTGAAATTTAGGTGCCTAGACAAGGCTGCAATTATATTAGCCACCCAACCTCTAGAGCAACAAGAAAATAATAGTTGGAGACTTTGCAGAGTCACAGAAGTGGAAGAAACCAAAAGCATCCTATGCATGATTCCCATATGCATGACACTTATCCTAATTGGTGTTGTATCTTCAATTGGAACTAGTTTCTGCATTGAACAAGCAACCCACATGAATAACGAAGTTGGGCGCACAACAGTTCCTCTTCCAATTTTAGTATGGTTCTATACTCTTGCCAAACAACTATTTGGAAAACTTAACTTCCAAATTGCAGAACTAACAAGGTATGGTCCCCGAATTGGAATTGCTGTGTCAATGATTTTTGGAATTCTATGCTCAATCACAGCTGCAAAAGTGGAGACACGAAGGTTGGGCGTGGTTAAGCTCCACGGTCTAATCGACAAGCCTGAGGAAACGGTTCCCATGAGCATGTTTTGGTTGCTTCCACAGTTTCTTCTCCTCGGAGGCCTTGAAGGGATTGCAGAAAATAGCATTGATTCGTTCTTAGTTAAGCAAGTCCCTCCATCCGTTGATCAGTGCGTGGTTCGGTTTTGTGTTGCTTTTTTGGGAGTGGGGAGTATAGGCAGTGTCTTGTCTGTTTATGTAGTGGGTGAGATAAGTGGACAGGGAGGGAAACCCAGTTGGTTCCAAGACACCCTAAACAAGAGTCGCTTGGATCATTATTACTGGACCTTGGCTGCATTGTCCGAAGCTAATCTTGTTCTCTATGTTTTGGTGAGCTTTTGGTATGCTTACAAGGATTCCAGGTCGGAGGATGATGAAACTGCTGAGCCATTTGATGAGGATCATGTGCAACTCATTTGATGATGACAATGTGCAACTCTGCCACGCCTAATTTTGTATCTACGGTTTATATAACGTCTCTTATATCTTTTCTTGGACGAGATTATGTGATTACATTTCCACACCTGTGATGAGTACATAGTTGTGAAGATTTGTATTGAAAGGTGATGTTGAATAAATGTGATACAGAGTACTTGCCACTTAAAGATCTGTGATGTCATTGCAATTCCTACAGCAGGCGGTCATATGATCAGTTGACTAGCATTTTTGGTCGAAGCATACTTGACATTTTCTGTAAAATATGCCGTCTTTAACGACAGCTCAATTCTCATATGGATGGAGGAGGCCAACATATTTGTATGTGCGGATAAGTAATTCTCAACTTGAAGGATGAAGTTTATTTTGTTTTCTAAATCAAATAAGCTGGTAGGGCAGAATGTCAACTTCTGGAGTTTAGACACAAGTATGTATTTTGAAATAATGGTTTCGTAGGAAAAACTCTGTTAGGCTGCTGTTCTTCCTAAAAGTTCTGTAGTGTACTCGGAAATGTTATCATCTGTGCTGAAGACAATTTTAACCCGTGGCTAGGGTTATGTTATGTTATTCCAGATTATCAATAAACTTGAGAGGTTTCCTCATTTCTTCCTAGTGGCTTCCAGAGTTGGTGTGTTTAGACTATAGTTTTAGCCATTCAATTATTATCACACTGTGTCACATCCACAATACCACTAAAACATAACAAATACGTATAAATACTGTAGAGAACTAAAAACCCACACCAGCAAACTCACAGAAAAACAAACCACAAACACAGCAGGCACGCAGATTCTCAATGCTCAAGCAGCAAAATATTCTCACACAGACAGAAGAAAAATAGAAGGAAGAAGACTCAAACTAAAACTGATAAGCTTCATTTAATTAATTCAAACAGCAAGCAACAACACAAAATACAAATAGAGGCAACGCCTCTTTTGAGAGAGGAGAGAGAGAGACTTTTCGGCAGAAACAATAAAAACATCCTAGAGACAGAGAGCACACTGCCGACAGCATGCCTAATACAAAATTAGCCACAGTAGCATCACTCCTTGAGCCAATAAACAAAACATATCCTACATAAAGCATGGGCATGCTTTTCCAAAGTGAATAAAATATTAAATGTGGCTTTGAATTCGGTGGACTTGTTTTAACTCTCAACAAATACAATACTTATTACTTAATCATATCAGTCCCTAAAGACTACAAATCTCACCAAAAGATCCAGTACGAGATTAATTGCAGTCAATGCGGCCAAGGTCCAATAGTAATTGTCCAAACGACTCCTGTTTAGCGTGAACTGGAACCAACTGGACCCTCCCACCCTTGCACTTACCTCACCCACTACATAAACTGACAACACACCACATAAAATTCCCACTCCACTAACCGCTTGAGCAAATATTTTCATGTACATATTCTTGGACTCTTTTGTAGCCTTGTCTTCCTCCGGGGTTTTAATTTCCAGCCTATCAGTGAAGAAACACAATGCTCTTCTCTGAAAGCTCTTCAGCTAATCCGAGAAGAAGAAACTGTGGAACCAACCAAAACATGGTCATGGGAATTGTTTTCGTGTTGTCGTCGATCAAACCCTCCCTCCTCACCACGCCTAATCTTCGGGTCTCCACTTTTGCAGCTGTGATACAACACAGAGTTGCAATTATCTTTGACATAGCAATTCCAAATCTGGGATCAGCAGCACACCATTTTATTTGGTTCGCCAAATACGCTTTCAGATACCCTTGGAAACAAATTGGAAGGACAATAATAGGAACCAATAAGCGCCCAACATGGGGATTCATGTCGGTTGCTTGTTCAATGAAGTAAGTATTTCCGATAGATACTACAATACCTGTCAGGATACAAGTCATGCATGTAGGCATCAGGCGTAGGATGCTTTTGGCATCTTGTTTCCTAAACATTTTGGTAAGACTGATCGGTTTTTGTCCGGCTCCACGTCCACGTGGGAATGAACATAAACCACACAAGAAGATAATTGTTGATACCACTGTGCATATGGCTCCTATGCCAAACTTGATCGACCAAGGCTTTATATAACCAATTGCCAGAAGTGCAGCTCCAGGGAAGAAGATCATTGATATCACACCAAAGAACCACTCACTTTTAAAAAATTGGGCCCAACTAGTGCCATTTGATTCTGGAGTAATCTGCTGATCAACTTCTTCTGGTGGCAACTTCTTAGATGCTGGTGGCTGCAACTGCTCAGCTGCTGGTGCTGGCGGCGGTAACTTCTCAGGTTCTGGTGGTGGTGGCAACTGTTCAGATTCTGGTGGCGGCAACTGTTCAGGATTTGTTTGGGGCAACAACTCATCGATGAATGTCAGCGCAGAGCCCAAGTAAGCAGACACACCCACAGCTATTAAAGGTAATGATGTGTAAAACAGAACCTTTTGTACTTGGCCAATGCACTCGGCCTTATATGCGCTGCAAGTGCCTGTTGCCACAGCAAGGACTGGAGGTGTTGACATCGCCAAAAGAACCAAGCCCTGCATTCCAAAATCATCATGCATGCTGAATGCCTCGAATCAATTATATTTGCATACATGACAGCTTGTAGCTCCAGTGCTTAACATTTACACCAGCATACGAGGCCTTAGGTGTATAAAAAAATAAAAATTTTATTCTGCATATTCTTATCTTATTCATTTGTAAATTTCGGATCCTTCAAATTTTGTGGTTTTAAATGAAAATTAAATTTGAAACTTACAGCAGTGAAGGCAAATCTGGAGAGCAAGATCATCCAATAGCTACCCATGTAACCAGTCATGTAGACTATACATATCATGCCCACTGGCATTATGCCCACCACACCCGAATACAAATTGACAATTGCAGCAGCGTGTGTGACTGAGCTCCCATGCACCGGTTAAGTATGAAGCCATTATCGACATGATCAATGTGGTGAGTAGATTCGGCCAAACCACAACTACAATTGAAGAACACAAGGAAAATAATATTTAAAATCCAAGTATTATGAGATGAAATATATTATTAGATATTAAAAAAAAAATGGGTTAATATAGAGTTTATAAAACGTAGTCACTCAAAGGAGTAGATCTACTTACAACCGGCCTTCAGCTTAGACGGTGCCATTTCTGAAGGAGGTTGAAGTGGAAGAGGAGAGAGAAAACAAACACTTCAATTTCTGGCTTTCTCGTTCATGGAAACTTTATAGTGAAAAACTCTATTAATTATGATATAGAAATTCATTGACTGGAAGTCAACTTTTTTATTGTTGGTCATATTGACATATTAAAAAAATTCTGAATCAGCAAAGCTTCATGTGCACTAAGGTGGACTCCTTTTTTTGAAAGAAAAAGACCTCCAACTTGAAGCATCTCAGTCTTTTTAAATTATTTCTTCTGATGCACCACCAACTTGAAGAGACCTATAATCAGGCCAACAACAATCCTATGAACTAATAATTTAATAGTAGTCTTTGTTTACTCATTACTTTTGATGTTAACCCAAACTAATTTAATATAATCACGCCAACACCAACTTAGAATATACTAGCAAAAGAGCCCGCGCGATGCTACGGGTTTTGAAATTATGTAGACAAAATAAGATTATTTATATACAATGAGATTTAACTTGTAGCATTATGCTTAACTTAGTATAAGTGGCAAAAAAGGAAGTAATAAACATATTTAATAAGCTACTTGTTATGTTAAAATAGTCGACATGTTTGTAAATACATTGAGATGCTAATAGTGGAAAGCGGCTATTACAATAACAAAATTTGGATAGTTTTGAACAGCATGTTGTTTAATTGGTTGGGCTTTGTTTTGCAATTTCTTCCTGACTTTTCTTTTCTTTGATGGAGGTCTTCACTCTGTTATAAAAAAGTGGGAAAATAGCAAGTGTTAATGTTGATGAATGGGGAAAATTGAGTTAGGACAATAATCATAAATATTTAATTATGTATAAATAGGAATAATATAATTTAACAATTTAATAAGAAAGTTATAAATGTTTTAATATGTTTTTAATGAGATGAGTGAATTGTAAAAGAGAGAATACAAACTTTAATGTTGGAGTAAGAGAACTAATGAGCAAGTTGTAGATGGGTTTTCAATTGAAGTAACACAAAGTAAACATATTTTAAATTCTGTATTCATCTAAAGAAAAAGTTGAAAAGAGGTAAAATAATTATAGTTGGATATATTGAAGAAAAATTGAAGAAAAGGATGTAAATATAATTTTTAGTTTTTAATTCTTTTATGTGTTAGGCACATATGACTAAAATGTCTTTTGCCCTTATTTCAAGTTAAAATTACTTAAAAGGTTTGACATTTTGGTCGAAAAACGGATATTTCCTAAAAAAATTCACATGTAAATATAACAATTTAATAGTATTCTCAAACGTTCAACATACAAAAATTTCATTTATACGTAATTCAATAGTGGTTTAAATGGTTTTTAGACCTATATAATAAGTAGAGAGAATCTTATAAGAAGAGGAGAAAAAGCAAGAAAGATTCATAATGCAACCATAATCAACATTGGCAATATCACAATGCAACCATAATCAAGTAATTAATCAAATTAATTAAAATGTTAGCAAAATTGTAGATCGATAGGCATTGACATGAGTATTGTTCTATATCAGATTTTCCAATTAACACAAATATTAGAGTTCTAGAAAGCTTGAATCTAGCTTAGCATAACCAAGTTGAAAAATAGTTTTATAAAGTATTAGGCTGCCGGATTTCTCCTACTCAAAGAGGGATCTCAATAAAATTAGAACTCACAAACTAAGAACAGATTGAGGATGGTTACATTCATATTTTCTAAGCATAGATATGTTATTTATTTTAATAAAAAAAAACTAACCCAGTAGAACTATATAAAGGATCCTTTTGTAACCAAATGAAGACACATTGGGAATATATATAAAGGATCCTTTATTGTAAAACTCTTTCAAGGCTAGCTAGCCACTATATATATGAATATTTATACCTGCATTCTTGGGTAAAAACCTCCTATTAACAGAAAGATCAAATTAATATGATCAAACTCAAACACTTTGCTAAAGCAAAACAGCAATTAAGCAACATTAAGAAAAGAAAAGGATCCATAAATAGCAACATCATTATTCGTAAGGAAAAATTGATAAAAATCCACAGATTCTGTTTGTGATAATGGTATAAAAGCACATGATTTACGATAAATAGAAAGTCCAACACAATCAGTGGCCAGTGTAGAAACTGAAGCAAAATTTGGAAGCTGAAAGACACCGCACAAACATAAAGAAAGAACTATGGATATATTTATATTCATATATTTTACTACCCACATACAAATATTCTATGTATGTGTATTTTAAAAAAAAATAAACTATCTTCATTTAAACTTTTAATTATAAATTCTTTTATACATGAAACAACACATATAAGATAAGTATATTCATTCGCGCTTGACAATTGTAGTATTTCATTTGTGTAGAGCAAGACTATATTGAATGCAAGTAGCACAAACTACTTCATTCATAATGAACAAAGAGTATAGATCATTGTGTGTGTGTATATAGATATATTATAGGGTAGTATCATATGACACTTATTAAAACACACTTTTGTTTTAAATGAAACATGAAAAAATTAAGGGAATTGACTTGAGAGAGAATTTAGAGGAAGACAAATGTAATACGGAAGAACAATTCTTAAAGCTCAACGATAGGATAGAAATATTATATACAGCTTTACCTTTTTCAAATTTTATTTGTGAAGATTCCAATTATTTCCTTTATTCATTCACCCTCCCTGATTGATAATGTGTGGCTGTAGGAAGGTAAATTTATTTGTTGCTCAATTGCCCTAAACTAATATTGTATCTTTTGCAGCTCTGAGATGTCTAAGGATCAAATGGTTGTAGATCTTACATCACGCACAAAAGTACTATTCTGGAGTGGGATTTTTCTTGGTTCAGTGTCAATTGGAGTCCTTGCCTATGCTGTTTCCAGGTACAAATTTCCCTTGAAATGTTAAATTTTTTTACTCCACTCTGCTTGTGAATTCCTGTTCAATCTCGAAAACTATTAAATGTCTGTGCTGGTGTGAGGGACAACTTCGTAAATACTGAAGTTTTGTAATGTGTCTAGTTTCCTTCCATGGGATTCATTCAACCATGTTGAATTCCTGAGTTCAGTTTCTTTTAACCTTTCTCTTTCATGTCTTGCATGAATAGAGCTGCCCCTATTTTGATTTTCCTTAACCTAACTTGTCCTTGTCAGGGAGGGGTGGATGAGAAATGTTTTACATAATAAATTTTCATTATGTTGTCCTCATATCTAAAGAGGAAAAAAAAACGAAGAGGAGATTGAATAACTCTAGATTTCCTTCTCAGCTACTCTACAAAATAGTGAGAGCTGAGAGAAAGTCGGCTCATAGAAAATGAAAAACTACTGATTTTCTCCATCTTTCCAAACCTATGAAAATAAAAGCATCCTTTCTTCTCTCCACTATTCTCCCTTTTGTTTTACCTGGCCTAAAGTGATCCAGAAATAATTTTCTTCAAAGATATGTAATTCAGTAAAATGAACATACAGAAATGTATGATGTATTACAAATTCTGTTTTACTTTTGGTCTGATACTACAACTTCCATAATTATTACACAATTATCTCATTCTGGTATTGTTTATATATGAAAGATGACAATGCCATACCAATAATACAAAAGGCAAACAATATGCAGGCAACAGGATAATGTCATTAAATTTTACTCACGCAATACCAGCACATGATTTGAGTTTATATAATCAACCAATTATATACAACACCAGTTTACAAAAAATCTGTTCTTAAACGACCCTTATCGAGTCTAGTTCAACATGTCAAAAAGAATTTTCAAAATCCTAGACCCAGTTTCATCAATAGCTGAAGAAAGAGCTGTAGATTTCTCTAGGCTAGCCTTTAATGATTGCTGGGTAGCTTTGAGTTTCTCAAAACTTTCAACATCAACCATTGCCAAAAGAACTATCTATCTATCTATCTTTCTTTCTCAGAATCCCAACAATTAACTGAAATAACTTGTGTCACCTTTTATAGTGCACTAAGATTTTAGAAGAGTGCAGTACAAAATTCTGTCATGGTTTCTTCTAAACTACTCAAACTTACCAAATCAAATTAAGAGAATAACCATATTCAAAGCAACCCTCAGTTGCAAGATAAACACTACAATACATAAATACCAAATATACATACAAAACAGCCAGACTATCTCCTAGCTTCTGTGGAATTCTGAAAATTGGAGTTTTGTACACAAAAACTCATCTCCGAAGAAAGATTTAGGGCGCCGTCCTAAAATTGTTTGCCCATAATTAACTTTTCAAAAGTCCTCCAAATTTTGTTAGAACATCATTAATATAACTTCTAGTATGGTGAAGGTTATGAAAAGTTTATTTGTTGATCTTTTTTTATTTTTGGGTTTCCAGAAGTAATTGTTTCTTTTGCGTATATAAATATCAAGGACAAACAAACAAATGGTTAGTAAGTATGGCTGCATAATCAAATAGTCACAAATACAAATAAAAAATATAAGATACAAAATTAATTACTTTTTTTTCTTGCACCCTAACCCTAAACCCAACCTCATTTTCAATCTGTTAGATCAAAGCATAGAAAAACATTGTTTGAAAGAGAGAGATGGACCTGGAGTCCTGGAGCTTGGCAGTGGACTTCTTTTCGACGCCGAGAACGATGGTGTCGGTGCCACGTACGCCGACGGCGGCGTTACCTTTGCGCACAGCTTTTAGATGGAGATCGATTTTCGAATCAAAGAGAAGAAGGCGAGGAAACAGGTGAACAATGGAAGCGGATGGGAAGAAGGCAACGAAGAAGGTGAACGATGGAAACGAAAACTGAAGGCTTGGGCAGATGGTTCTGCAAAAACGTCGAACAAAAATTTCGAGTGACTAAAATATTAGAATCAGGGAGAATTGAAATATATGTACATCACTTGTGTAAACCACAAAAATTAATGCAAGGCAAATGCTTTAAAATCAAACACATTGGCTCAAAGGAATGAAACCAAATTGCATTCTAAAAGACGTTTGAAAATCATATTTTAAAAGAGAGTTGATAAATTTTCTTTAAAATTGAATC
>BJCG01001445.1:0-27702 GCA_005406145.1 Prunus yedoensis
CACATGCTGCCATAGCCTTCGTGTGCTGTTAGATCCAGGCACACCACGACATAATAATTTCCGTAATTTTGTTCAAACACATTAATTAGGTTATTTACGTTGTCAATTTGAGCATTAACTTGTAAATTAAATAAAATTCCTTGAAAACTTTGGCTAAAAGTAAACTTGTAAATTATAATAGATCCAAAAAATAAAAGGCCCCGGTGCAAAGAGATCCAGAAAAATACCACGGTGCCTATAGGTTCAGCAAATTTAAAAAGAAACTTAAAAAAGGCCTTGATAAATAACTTCAAGGCAAAAATATGAAAAAAGCATAAAATATTAAGTTCAAAAACACCTAAAATTCCGAAATTAAATTAAACCAAGCAGAAATTTAGTCGACTTCCTCAATCTTGGGTCCAGGGCCGCTTGCACCAGCTGGAGCTTCATCATCAACAGGGCCAGCACCGTCAGCACCAGCACCCTGGTACATCTTGGCGATGATTGGGTTGCAGATGCTCTCCAACTCCTTCATCTTGTCTTCGAACTCATCGGCCTCTGCGAGCTGGTTGGTGTCTAGCCACTGGATGGCAGTTTCGATCGAGTCCTCGATCTTCTTCTTGTCTGCTGGCGGCAGCTTGGCCCCAATCTTCTCGTCCTTGATGGTGTTCCTCATGTTGTAGGCATAGTTCTCCAAGGCATTCTTGGCCTCAACCTTCTTCTTGTGCTCTTCATCCTCAGACTTGTACTTCTCTGCCTCCTGGACCATCTTCTCAATATCCTCCTTTGAGAGCCTGCCCTTGTCGTTGGTGATTGTGATCTTGTTCTTCTGTCCGGTGGTCTTGTCCTCGGCCGACACGTTCAAAATACCGTTGGCATCAATGTCGAAGCAAACAGTAATTTGGGGGACGCCTCTGGGTGCAGGTGGGATGCCGGAGAGCTCGAATTTTCCGAGCAAGTTGTTGTCCCTGGTTCTGGTTCTTTCTCCTTCATAGACCTGGATCAACACACCGGGCTGGTTGTCGGAGTATGTTGAGAAGACCTGTTCCTTCTTGGTGGGGATGGTTGTGTTTCTGGGGATCAAAACAGTCATGACACCTCCGGCAGTTTCCAAACCTTGAGATAGTGGGGTGACATCCAATAGAAGAAGTCCTGGACCTTCTCGTTGCCCTCACCGCTGAGAATGGCAGCCTGGACTGCGGCACCGTAGGCGACAGCCTCATCGGGGTTGATGCTCTTGCAAAGCTCCTTGCCGTTGAAGAAGTCCTGAAGAAGCTGCTGCACCTTGGGAATTCTGGTTGATCCACCAACAAGCACGACATCATGGACTGTGCTCTTGTCCATCTTGGCATCTCTCAAACACTTCTCGACGGGCTCCATACACTTTCTGAAAAGGTCCATGTTGAGCTCCTCGAATCTGGCACGGGTGATGGTGGAGTAGAAATCAATACCCTCATACAAAGAGTCAATTTCAATGGTGGTTTGGGCAGTGGATGAGAGGGTTCTCTTCGCCCTTTCACATGAAGTCCTCAACCTCCTGAGGGCTCTTGGGTTGCCGCTGATGTCCTTCTTGTTCTTCCTCTTGAACTCCTGAACAAAGTGGTTCACCATTCTGTTGTCAAAATCTTCACCTCCCAAATGGGTGTCTCCGGCTGTGGCCTTGACCTCAAAGATACCCTCCTCAATGGTGAGAAGAGACACATCAAAAGTACCGCCTCCAAGGTCAAAGATCAAGACATTCTTCTCACCAACGCTGGTGGCCTTCTTGTCAAGACCATAGGCAATGGCAGCTGCTGTGGGCTCGTTGATGATACGGAGGACATTGATTCCAGCAATGACCCGGCATCCTTGGTGGCCTGTCTCTGAGAGTCGTTGAAATAGGCAGGGACTGTGACCACGGCGTTCTTGATTGTGCTGCCTAGGTAAGCCTCAGCAATCTCACGCATCTTGATAAGGACCATGGAGGAGATCTCCTCAGCAGCGAAGACCTTGTCTTCTCCCTTGTAAGAGACACCGATCATGGGCTTGTCACCAGCTCCGGGGGTGACCTTGAATGGCCACAATTTCATGTCACTCTGGACAGATGCATCAGAAAATCTACGCCAATCAACCTCTTAGCATCTGCAATGGTAACAAATCAATGATTAGCCTATCATGGTATACTTAACCAAAATCATACTACGCACATATCAAGACAAAACATATAATTGATATCATCCAAGCAAAAGAATTATTTATCCAATTTATTTTATTAAATTGGCAGCTGAACTAGCAGATGAAACAAACCAATATCCAATAATGACGCATTTATTCACTATCATCATATTCAATTCGAGCTAAAAACAACTCATTGTCTGCATACAATAGATTATGAAGGTATAGGTTCTCTGTTTATGTATACAATTCATACTTTAAAAAATAAATTTGTATGCAAATCATAATAACCAAAACTTATAACATTTAATCTATAAAAACTAGTGTACCTCAGTGATCAAGTTGTTCATCAACATAGAAAGGAATTGTAGTTTATTTAATTATAACTAAATTAAACCAAATTCGAAATCAAATAGACAATTTTATCAGATCCATTAATCAAACTTGGTTTTTTTTAAATCCAGTATTCGAAGACCCGCCTAAAGATCTAATTTTAAGTCAATAACCAGATACAACAACACGAAGCATGTAAACACAGATCTACACAAGTAACTACCTAATAAATTTACTAATCAAACAGTCAAATTAGAAAATAAATCTAGCTTAAACAGATCTATAGCATACCAGTCACTGTAAACAAGATCTATAAGCTATGATGAGCAAAAATATGGATCTAAACACCAATACAGATCCATAAACTAATATAAACAACAATACAGATCTATAAGTTACTGAAAGATAACAGAGCAAGGAACTCGGATCTTACCAAATACGGTGTTAATGGGGTTCATGGCGACTTGGTTCTTAGCAGCATCACCTATCAAACGCTCGGTGTCTGTGAAAGCGACATAAGACGGCGTCGTTCTGTTTCCCTGGTCATTGGCGATGATCTCAACACGGTCGTGTTGCCATACACCAACGCAGGAGTAGGTGGTGCCGAGATCGATACCGATGGCTGGTCCCTCTCCTTTGCCGGCCATTGTATATTCTAGGTTTTCGTCGACGAATATATCAACGAAAATAAATCGAAAAGAAGAGGATGAAAAACTACTAGCTGCTAGGGTTTCTTAAGTGATGAGAGGCCGGGTATCGGAGGGGTTTATATAGCGTTGGGAGCGTTAGAATTCCAGAACGTTCTATAACCCTAGAGTTTTGGAGCCGTGGGATGTAGGGAGCAACGGACGGCCTGGATTGTTTCCATGTTGCTTTGGAAGACCCGTGGTCAAGTTTGATTTAGATTCTACCAATCCGCGTGTCGTTGAGTTTTCCTACAGTAGTCGGTTGCTTGCTTTTGGGGTCTTTGTTCTCTACGGTGGTCGACCATCAGCCGTTCACTTTTAGGCGTATACACTTGGGTGGAGCCCACTCCATCTCTGAATCCATATTGATTGTGATTATTTGCAAATTACAATCCAGGCTTTTTTCTTCTGGAAGAAAAGGTACTTTGTAAGTTTGTATCTTCCTTATTTGAGTAAAGAAGTTCAAAATCTAATCAAATACAATTTGATCGTTATATGGAATGTTTGACAAATCTTTTTCGTGAAATCCAATTCAATCCTAATTTGGTTGGCATTTAAACCTATTGTGAGGATTTGTACTCTTGTAGGTTTAAGAGTATTTAGGTCCTATTTGGGATTATTTTTTTTGGCGGAAAATCGTCTTTATTTTAAATTAAGCAATTTAATGTGTTAGTACAAATAAAATATCGTGATTATTTTAAAATTAATGACCCAACTCACTTAAAGTTAAAACTTCAAATTATTTATGAATACAAAATAAACAAAAATTTAAAACTATGACATTTAAAATACTTATAGTTTACCTCATGCTTATCGGGAAACAAATCATGCAAAATATGAACACGTTTGTACGATCATTGTATTTGGATATGTCATTTTCTTGAAGTTTTTTTACATAAATTACACTTTGATATGTATGGTGGGATCTTATTTGTAAGGTTTTTGTTTGTTAAAATCGTTCATGTGTTCCTTCAACTTTAGTTTAGGACAAATGGTCCTACCGTCAATTTTGTTATCTTTTCTGTTAAATACAGGGGCAAAATTGTATTTTTGTATTAAATTGATTAAAAGATGAATAGCTAAAGGTGTCGAGCTCGACAGCGAGGAGGTGGTTACTGGGGTTTCCATTGGAGGTGGCATTGGTTAAACTGAGGTATTGACCGTTGTTGCCTTGAGCGAGGTTGAGAATCAGTGCAATGAGGAAGGTCAGGCCCTCTCCGGGGACAGTGGAGCTGTTGACTCGAAAGATGTTAACGAGTAACAACATAGTGAAAGACACTACCCGTCTCGGGGCTCCGATTATGGTGGAGCTAGGAGAATCCGAATCAGTCCATAGTGTGTAAGACTAGTTGAAGAAGACTCTACTTGAGTGATTGGCGTGGGTGAAGTTGCGGGCTGAGTCCGGTGTGATCTGGAGCGCCTCACTGCTAATCGTCACTGGCTTGATCACCGCAAATGTGTTGTAATACGATGGTCGAAGGGCCCCCATTTATACTGAGATGTCTCGAGGATTTGAGAGTTGGAGAAAAGTTGCTGCAAGAAAAAGCAGAAGAATCATGCCAAAAGTGATTATGACCAGTTGCTTCAGCTTCATGTGGTAGGTGCTGCTTAAGGAGCTAGACGACGTCATTGCACATTTCAAAAATGATGAGATGGTCGAGGGAGAGCTCGTGAATGGCTGTAGTTTGTTCTCTGTGCCTGTCATTTGTTATTTTATTGGGGGCGGGGACGATGAGATTGAGAGGGGGGTCGGGGGACAATGATTTTTTATTTATTCGTTTTTTGGTGTGGTTTTTATTTGATTTTTTTGTTGTTATTTTAAATATATGATTTTTTATTCATTTTTTTAGTTTTAATACAAAATATACTATTTTGTCCCTGCATTTAACAGAAAAAAGTTAACAAAATTGACGGCAGGACCATTTGTCATAAAATTGAGGTTGAAGGACTACGGGAATAATTTGGAAATTGAATGACTAAAATGCGAATCGGGTCAAAATTTAGGAACTAATAGACCTAATTAGGGGTGGGCATCTCATTCGAATTATCCGCGTACCAACGGTTTGGTTTGGTTTGGTTAAATAATTTTTTTTAATTTTAATTATTCCGATCCAATCCATACCGAGTGTTTGGTTTGGTTAACGGAAACAAAATTTCTAACCCGACGGAAACCCGTACCGATCCGATATTTATACTTATTTTATTATTTAAATACAAAATAAGAAACCAAAGGTAAATACAATCAGCATTTTGTATCACTCTTTTATCACTATTGTATCACTTCTTTATCACCATTGTATCACTACTTTATCACCATTGTATCACTTATCCTGGTACTTTAGCACTTTTTGGTCAGAGAGGGAACTTCCTATGTTTTATAGGAGTTCAGTTTTCCTGTTTCCTTTTTCCCTATGCCCACCCTATTTCCCCTTGTTCTTCTGACACCTGTCATCTCTTAACATCAAACATAACGTGTTAACTTTGATAAAATGAAAAATAAAAATCAAAACCTAGCAGAAACCCAAGCAAAACTCTAACAACCGACACTACCCCCCGCAGTCACCACTCACCCTCCTCCAGCCTCTCTCAACCGACACTACCCCCGCAGTCACCACCCACCCTCCTCCAGCCTCTCCTCTCTCTCTCTCTCTTCTCTCTCTTCTCTCTCTCTCTCTCTCTCTCTCAGAAGATGAGCCATGTAAGTGTTCTGAATATGAAGATTTTGAGAGGAAATAGATCTTGAACAAGAAGCACAAAACTCTCTTCACACCCTTAAAAACAAAACCCCCAAATGTTGTGAGAACAGATAAACTATTGCAATTTATTTTTGCTTTCTATTTTTAAAATTTTTGAATAAAAAACTTGAAATTTCATTTTCTCCTTAGTGATCTCCAAGCACGATTGTTCTTAGGCTTTGTCACGCTGATGATCGACTTATCAAAGAACCCATTTTTAAAGACATAAAATAATCAAAAAGAAAATAATGGAAACAAGAGAAAACGAGAGAGAGCTGGCAATGGTTGATGACGCATTCGAAGTGGGAGAAGAGTCGGGCAGATTTCAAACTATCTTGATATGGTGCAGAAATTCAAAGAGAGAGAAAGGAGGCTTGGGGCAGTGACGAGCAGACATAGCAGAGGGGGCTGTAGGTGCTGGTTGCAAAGAAGATGAACGATTTTTTATTTTTATTTTTATAAAAGTGAAGATGAAAATGAAAGAATTATTTTATAAAAGTTTAATAAAAATTGAAAGACTTAATAGAGTTAACATTCTGTTAGTTAAGATGACACATGTCAGAATAAGGGGAAAATAGGTGGGCATAGGCAAAAAGGAAACAAGAAAACTAGACTCGTTTTCTAGTTTCAACCTTTGTCCCGTTTTTTACCTGTAACTTTCAAACTGTTGATCCAAATTTTATGTTCTTTATATGGTTGGATTCAGCATGAAAAAATAAAAAGAACCTGGCGCGTAACAAATGTCAAAATAATTTATATAATTGTAGAGAATTCAATAAAAAGAACACTCAAAAGTTCAAACAACAAACACAAGTGGCTCCCAATACATCTTGAGTACATATTGAATGATATAGTGACTAAGTTGTTTGATTTCATACTTGGATGAATTAGGTTATTGGATTTTTATATTTTAAAAGGATAATTTGGTGTATTGTCAAGAACTTATGTTATGTGAAAGTATTATAAATTGTATTTTTATTAGTAAGTTTTTATTACGGTACTACCGGCGTACTAGCCAATCCGAACCGAATATTGGGTTAACCGATCCGAAGTCTACTGAAGTCTTTGGTTTGGTTAACGAAAGAGAAAATGGTCTACCGAAGTCTTTGATTTGGTTAACAGAAGAGCCTCCTACCGTTTCGAACCGATCCGCGCCCAGGTCTAGACCTAATAACCCTATATCTTAATATAGGATAGGTTTAGTACCTATGATCAGAAATGAGGCATATGTTTGTTAGCCCTAATGACTAAGAAAACGTGCTCACCCCACTACACCTTAGTTCAAATTCCAAATTCATAGAATCAAGTAATTTAGAGCGTCGATTTTACAAAACAAAAAAAAAAAAAAAAAGAATATCCATTTAGCATTAAATAAAATTATATGCTATAAATTGAGATTTAGTTGATTATAAAAATTAATAGTTCTAAACAATGCCCCTAATTACTATGGATCAAGTATGGGTTAGTGTTCTTAAATTTGTATAGATCAATTATTCAAATTGTTTGGCTTGATTTTGTAGATCAAGTATGGGCTAGGGCTCTTAAGTTTGAATTCATTGAGTTACAACTTAAAAGTGTGTTTGACCAATTGAAACCGGCTCGATGATACTATTTTTATTACATCTGAAGTTTAACATTTTTGAGTTTGACTAACATTGAATCGATGATAAAGCACCCGAAGAAATGGTGCCATTTACATTCATGTTCATGTAACTTATAATTCACAAAATTGTATATAACAAACCCAAAACGGGCTCTTCTTCCCTTTTTTGGTCGGCAACAAATCAATTGTGCTCTTCTATGAGGCCAGCTCAGCTCCTCAGTGCTGTTTGTCCAGCCCGCCGAAACTTGCATGAATCTGGACCGTACACGTGAACCGACCCTAGCCCAGGTATTGTCGCCCGGCCCGACCCGAGACTGGCACTAACGTACTGTTTAAATGCTCTGGAAGCTAGCCCCTCGCTCCACGGCTTGTGTGTGCGTAGAAAAAAACACCAAATAAAATAGTCTTCCATAGCTTCCATCTTCGTCCCATTTCCATTATTGTTCATCACCCAAAGAGACGATTATAACCTGAGGGGATGAAATGGGCGATACCAGTGAGGCAGAGAGTGTCACTGAGCTTGAAGCTATGTGCAAGGAAGACTCGTCTTGGCATCCATGTCAAGTCTCTCTCAGGTGAGCCATCTAACTGAACCAACCCACTTAAAATGGTTTCCAGACTGTGATCCTGTTGTTTATTGGAAAATGCAGTGATGGGTTTTGCCCAGTAGTTTTAGTGAGCTGGGCTTTGTTCATGTTTTAGTTTTAGTGAGCTGGGTTTTGTTTATGTTTTGAATTTTTGCTCTAGGTGTAGATGATCGTTGAGTTTTCCTGGAAATTGGAATTATGATATCCGATCATAGTGTGTACATGCATTCAGCTTCTCTCTGTAATTGATGGTTCAACTATTTGATGTCGTGTAATTAGTTGTTTAATTTTCTGGCTTGGTTGTGCACTTGTTTAATTTCCTTTATAGTACTATATACAGAGTTACTTCAGTGATCCAGTGAAACCAACTTTATTCATTTTGTAATTGTATGATCTTATCTATTCAACCACATTTCCCAGTTGTATTTACTTTCTAAATGGGTACTGAAGAAAGTTAAGAAAAGCTACTTGCTGTGAAAGAGTGTCATTTCATATGTCATAACTCATAACTGTATACGGGGATGACTTGATGGATATTAACACTGACAATGGATGCATCCGAACAACGGATCATGAAGAACTAAATTTCTCTAGTCAGGCAATTGTGTTTTATGGCCCTATTTTTGTCAAGTTTAAAATATTAACTGTTAGAAATGCATACAAAATGTTTTAAGGTGGTTCCTGATTGTGTTCCACAGCTCTACCAAAGATAGCCTAATTATAGACTTTGGGGGCCAGGAGTTAGAAGATATGGTGTTGAACATGGATGAAGCCCTTACGCTTCTCCGTTTTCGTTGTGCTCCTCTTCAGGGTGATGACTGCACTCGCATTGAAGGAGAGCATGTTCTTGCTGTCAACAAGTCACAGTCTAAGAGCCACTTCTTCGATGCCAAGGTGGAAAAGGTACTTATCTGCTCTCTAATTTTTTACAGCTTCCTTGGAACCAGGGCTATCATCTATCTACTCTCTTGAAGTATTTATTGCTCACTGTTTTAGTGCTTGATTATATAATGCCTAGTCAGTTAAAAAAAGGATTATATAATGCTAAAGAGGATGTTTCCATCAAATTTACAGGGGCCCTGGATACTTATAAATTGAGAAATTTGTATTTCCTTTGTGTATCTGGTTAATAGCTATAATAGGAAATAAATTAGATTAATATTGTTAACCAAATCATATTACAGTGGGTTATAACCATCATGTTCCGTGGGTTATAATGTACTGCATTCCTGAGCTTATTTGATAATTATTATATTATGTTAATTCAGTCCATGTCCTCACATCTTGACGACTAGGTTTTCAGAGTGAGACACTCAACGAGGGTCTATTGTAGATGCACTTTTATGATCAAGTGGCTTCACCAAGACCTCAAAGGACAGATGGTGACTGTACCATCTAGTTCAATCATGAAACTGACAGGCAAAAACATCAATGTCCATCCAACTGTTTCTGCATTCTTGAAATCCGTTAAACAAATTGGTTTAGATAGTGCATCTTCTGTTCCTGTCATGCTTGAGGTTGAGGATTTTGCTGTTGAATTGGATCTTAATAAATTTCTGGAAAAGCAAATAGAAGACATCAATGTTTCAGCTAATGAATTCAGAAAAGAAATTACAATAGACATTTTAGAAGGGTGTTAAAGGTAACAGCCCTGCTCACTACTTTATATGTTTAATGAATTCAGACCTGTTGTTGCGTATCTTTTTCTATCTGTCTTTGTTTATAATTTTAAGAAACTGTCTCCATAAGCATTCTCTTTTAACTGTGTGTTTGCATCTGCACCTTGAACCTGAAACGCCCTTCTTAAGTTGAATTAGAGGAGTATGGTACTTGCAAAGTGATGCAGTAGTAGATGGGCTTTACCTTGTGTATAGTCCAATGCATATGCATAATCCAATATAATTAAATGTACCCATATTTTAGAGTGCTGATTTTCCCACTTCCCTTTTTTCCACTTCACTCCCTTTCGTTTTTTAATACTATTTAGTACTATAGGGAGTGTAAGTGGACAAAGAGGGAGTGGGAAAATCAGCTCCCTATTTTTATCGTGTGCCTTTTCATTTTCTTAATTTTAAGGGAGGAATAATTTTGTAGCTTACATGAAGGAACTTTTTAGCCGTTTACATATTTCTGGTTTTTGTGAAAGAGTTTGGCCACTTTATGGCAATGGACTGATAATTGGGCCAGTCTTAGAACTTGCCTAATAAAATACTCCATCTGCCCCTACCCCCTTTATTCTCTCAACAAATGAGATTGACATCAATTGCTAATGCTGAAGCCAGATACATGGGAGTTATGCTTGCAAGGGTTAACTGCACGATACCCCGAGTGATATTTTTTCAATATTGGTGACTCTATTCGAACTTAAAAGTTTACTCAGTTAGCCCCTAATCTTTTTCTTTCCTTCCGTGGTGGTCATTTGATTGTGCAATTTTTTGAAGTTTGAAAAGAAATACAAAAATAACGAGGGGATAACTAAGTAGTTTCATTAACAGAACTTAGGGGATGCTAATTGATCAGTTTTCTTTTAGTTTTACATCATTTAGATTATTCCTGGGCATGTGCATGCAGCTGATAACAAGGGAGATATTCGATGCAAATCTGTTGCTGCACCCAAGTAAGCATTTCAAATGCTCAGGTTTCTCATGACCAGATCAATCAGAAAGTATTTCTCAGAGTTCTGGTAAGCTGGAAGTAAACATAGAAGAGTGAAGGCCCGCAAGCCCCTTGCTCATCCATACAGGAAGAGCATTCAGACTTCAGGTCCCGTCTTAGTCCTCTTGCTGCTCGTGCAGCTTTGGCTTTGCTAGTATCGAGTACTCACAAGCAATATTGCTATAGGTGGGACGGAGCTAGTCAACTCCCCTGACAGTGACAATATGTCTAGTAACACATTATCTTCTGAAGCACCAAAGCCCATAAGAATGAAAATGAGACCTCAGATGCTAGAAAAACTCTCTCAGCAGTTCAGAAAGGTTTTGAAAACCAAAACAGTGATTCTCATGTGAAAGATTCTGCTGAAGAGATTAAGTTAAGGGCCTCAACCAACACAGAAGGTTGACTCGTTCAGCAGTCCAAGAAGAAAAAGATAAATCATCTATGTCAATTAAACAAGAGTTGGAAGAGAGCAAGTCAGCTCATATTACAGGATCAATTTCCCATGAAGGAAATGTCACCATTCATGAAAGAAATGTATTGAAAAAGAAGAATGATGCATTGAAAAATAAGAAAGCAGTCTCTTCGCCACTTCTTGCAGAGAGTAACATCCCTATGGAAGAAAGTAATGAAAAGCCGATGCCTGGTGATGCTGGAGCCATTCAAGATATAAATGTTCCAATGAAGACTTGTGCTAAGGACAACAAGTCAACGGTTCCAACCAACATGAGGAGGTTAACTCGTTCCACGCATTCTTCTGAGGAGAATTTAATAGTACCTGAAAACTATGGAATGGAAAAGAAAAGTGGTGGATCAAGAAAGAAGAAAGTTGTCTCTCCTTCATCTGACAAGGACAACACTATGCCTGGCAAAGAAATAAATAAAAAGAACATGTCTGGTGCTGTCACAAGACTTGGAAACATTCGACAAAGTGAAGGTTATATATGTTTATATTTACATATGCATGTATATATTCTTGTCTGGTTATAATAATTTGTGTTATGTTACTCATGCAGAAAATATAATCTGATTTGCGGAACATCTCAAACATTTAACTCAATTTGACATTCTGTTCTTTATCACTTTTTCAGTGTTTTAGAACTGACTTAAAAGTGGTTTTGTCAGCCCTTGTTCAATTTCGACGTTTTTAAACTATAGTTTGAATCTATTTGATTACATGATTTAAGAAAGTCCTGTCTACTCAATGGTTTCCCTTTTTCTTTCTTGCTGCACACCACATTTACTTCCCCCCTCCCCCCTCCCTCTTCTAATTTCAGCATTTTAAGTTTTGAATGATGTCAATTGCAGGAAAGGTTTCAGGAAGTGGTGGTAAAACACAAGGCCAGAAGAGGAAGTCTACTTCCTGCAGTAGGCAAGAGCTGCGATTTTCTCCACGATTAGGGTTTCTCCCTCAGACTCGCTCACAGAACAAGTCTTAAACTATCTTCCTTCAACAGAATTACTCACAACCAAGCGAGGCAGCCTTTTGGGGGCTTGAAAGAGGTAAAAGCACTGCGTGCTTAACATATGTTTAACAGAGAGAACTGGGACTATAAGTGAAACGAATACAAAGCATGCTTGTTTGTATTTGGGATCATCTATGTGAAGTGGATGGATGGGTGAACATAGCAATAGCTTAGTATGGCTCTTTCAGGCCTTTTTATATAATTGTCCTTCTTCTGGGTTTTAGTATGTCCTGTTAAATGAATTGCAGATGGAATAGACAGCATGGTAGTACTATATTTCAGATAGCGGAATAGGGACCATCTCACATCATACTATATCTGTCTTGTTGGCTCCTCCATGGTTTATGGTTTTATTTGTTGTTTCCTCTTGAAAGCATTATTTATAATGTCAATTCGATTGGTCTTTCCATTTGAGTCCAATCAACCATGCTACACCAAAGTTGAGACAGTGTGAATGGTGACCAAAGATGAGCCAACTCACGATGGTACAGCACTGGGCTCTGAATATTCACATTATTGCAATTTGGTGCAATAGTGCTTGGTGGGTTAACGTAGAAGCCAATTTTGAGCCCATAAATAAGAAGGTACATCGCATATTGGGCAATTATATGTTTTACCCCCTTTGATAGAACTGAGCCTTTTAGCTTTTGGAAAATGGTACTCAACTAACTGTCCATAGTGCAAGTTTTAATGGAGCAAGAATGATATCACGTAATGTGGATTCTTAATCCAAGTAAGTCATCATCACATATATTTCTCTGGCCAGCTATGAGTCTCACTTAGTTGAAAAATGTGTTTTAACTGAGCAACCAATAAATACATGATCTCGAAGATGCTTGGCTTGAGCATAAGTGATTTTCCATGTGTTTGATTAGCTCAAGTTGAGGTGTAAAACACTAAAAGTTGTGGCATATGAGGTGTGCTCATGCAGATGATGTTTAGTGAATTTGTCCATACATTCATGTGTAGTCTACCTATTGAATAGAAACACTCCTAACACGAAGAGGGCTGATAACCTTACGATTAGGATATCAATGACATATGCTCGGAATCCAATTATGGATGTGAGCTGGTAGCATGCATGTTGTGATTCGGTCGTACTTATTGTCCAGTTGGTTTAATTGTTGCTGGAGTATTGTTGTATATATTTGTATTTCAACGGAAATTAGGTATTTTACTTCTTCATATTTATTTTCTGGACCGGGGCAACCTTCTGTTCTCTGTTAGCATTTCCTATTGCATTCTACCTTTATTTTATCAAGTCACACTGTGTGAGACGTTACTGTACCCTATTACAAAGGGGCGCAAGTCACATCAAGTCGAATTTAAACCAATTTGAGTCATACCCTTTTGCTTCAGACTCTGTTACCAATCCTGACACTAACCTATCGGAACTCCAAGTTGAGGAAGGTAAACTAGGAGAGGAACTTCCATGTTGCAGGTAAGTTATTTCGAGGGGAGCCTGTTTTCATGCATTGCCGAAACATGAATTGTGTTTACATGATATCACCCGTGTGCATGTATGCTTTCTGTTAGGAGCAAAGCTGGTGTTTGTGAAATTAAGCAGCCAGGTAGGCCTGTATGCATGTCTCTCTTGCTAAAGACTGGTATGTTCTTGACGGTTAATCAAAAAGACCATCGATATTTAAGTGAAATTTTATTTGAATGTGTTGGTCATGATTCACAGTCTAATGACGTAACATGAGAGATTATCTAGCTGGAAACATATTCACAAAAGTTAGAGAATTGGTAGTTTGTTATAATTGTTGTCATAGTTAGCTCAGAGCATGTTACCAAGTCCTTTTCACACGTGATGATACATGGTGAACCTCCACAACACATTTATTAGATGGATTAGATTTGTAACAGGAAGTCACATTAATATAGTTGCTTCCGTCAGGATACTTGGATTTATTTTTCCCCCCTCTCAAATCTGTAGTTGGGCAGTCTCCTTCCTGTCTTAATTAAATATAAGCGATGACGTGATGGAAATGAAGATTTAATAAATGCTTATAATATTTGAACTTTAGAAGTCCCAAGAAGCTTTTATAATTGAGTACTTTGACAACTGTTTTGCCTTCATTTCATTTGGTCATTTATTAGAGCCAAAACAAAAAACCCACGAAACTGGTCGTACATATGCCATTAACCTTCTCTTTTAGTATAAACGATAGTCTAAACTACTAGGAAGAGGGACTTCTCACACATATGCACACAACTATGATGTCGTGAGGATTTGAACTTGAGACCTCTAGTCTAAAAGTCAAGTCCTTTTTCACTGGGTTCGACCCTATGCCATTACCCTTCTAGTATAAGGTGATTGTTGGCTATGGAAATACATGTTAATTTGGACACTAAATACTTTATGATGAATGCTAGTCACACTCGTTCATGTTCATGTAGATGATTATCGGGCATTTATTCCATATACATCAACAATTTCATCTGCGGGTTTGTTGAAATGAAAATCAATTCCAAGAAAAAACACAAACCCAACTGAGGTTATAATTCACACGACCTCCAAACAGTTACTTGGGAATGTAGCATAACATGACTCACATGCCCAAAATTGCAAAATTTGTTATGAACTCAAGTCAACGAACGCTTTTCTACTAATAGCCCTTATCATTAATGACTATGTTTAGTCACTTAATTGCTGGCTGAAGACGCAAACCATCCAAACCTAACTCATCAATTTTTCAAGTCACTTTCTTGGGATATAATTTTTTTAATAAATAAGCAGTTCCTAAAATGTTGGGTTGTACAAAAACAACGATTACAAAGTCCCCATCATCGGTGCTTACCAAAAGCTTCAAGACAAACAAGCAAAACCCAAAATCTGAATTGACATGTGAGATTGAAGGAGCTTAATTCTGAATGGCAGATTTTTGGTACAATTAATCAAACAAAAGCAAAAAATAACATACAAGCTTATACAAGGATATCGGAAGGTTCAATCTGATTAGAGTTGTTTTTGTTTTATTTTTAATACAATCGATAATCTAAACTAAAGAAAAAGAGATTTCTCATACGCACATGATTAGGAGATTTTTTGTTGCTAATGATGGTAATCAACCGGCACATTAATCCAACCACTTTGGACTATTATCCCACCTAAATACCATCATATCTAGATTTAACAAAATTCAAATTTTCTCAGATGGGGCATTTATGTGAAACTTTTCTAATAAAAACTAAGATCTCTCCTCTCACTTTTTTCTTTCCCCATATTTTAGTTAAAAGAAGTAGAAAAGAGATTCACAAATTTGTCAAAGGAAATCATAACTGTTCTATAAAATAATGTCTTCGGTTAATATAACCAAGAACATGTAGACAATTTGTTTTTTTTTTTTATAAATAATTTATTTCACAACTCTTTTTTTCTCCTGGAGCAAAAAGATAAAGAAAAGGTCCTACAAATCGTCTGGTTAAAATGTTTAGTTAGGAACAAAGCTTCTAGTATAAATAATAGAAGTTGCGCCATGAGCAGACATGTCCTCAAAGGAGCAAATGTGTCTTCCCTCTCCTCCAAACCAAACCTAGCCCTTCATGCTGATCATCTTTTATGCACAACAACAAGCTTCTCAAAACTAAACGGCAAAAACCCTTTGATCTCATTTCACACACCACTAATTCCTTTTTTCATAAGTAACCCTTAAGACAAAAATGGCAGCCTCTATACAATGGGAGATTACCAAACCCAATCGTCATGGCGCCCACGCTAGGCTCCGCTCTACGCACTGCCTTGGCGTGCACCATAGTCGGCTGCACCACCCTCTATGGACCTCCACAACTCCGAAAGTACTTAACATACCCATCTTTTTCTTACATGACCACCATTCTAATTGTCCCGGACGCAAAGCTTGGTGATGTCCTGAGAAGCTGTTGGCATGTCATGTATGCCACTGTCCAAGTAATGGTGCCTTCTGTGCTTACCCTTTGGCTGGTTGGCCCGAAAAATTTCGACATCTTGCTGGCAACAGTGGCTGTGGCAGTCAGTGCTTTTGTAGTGGCTTTGCCAGAGTCTACACACTTGATGTCTAAGCGGATTGCATTTGGCAGTTTGTGAATGTTTATGTAGGCACTGTGGTTCATGGGGCTGAAACTGGAGTTGTCATGCACCCTCTTGGTGTTGCAGCAAGCACAGCCCTTGGAGCTCTGGCTTCTGTCCTTGCTTTGTTGTTTCCCTACCCTCGGCTGGCTTACTATGAGGTAAATAATTAATCCTGCTTTTACTCATGCACATGCATTGTGGCCCGTCAAAACAGCGTTTATATTGTTACTACGAATCTGAATCAGATACTCACTCGGGTTCTTAGTCTAGCAATGTCTCAAATCAGGTCATTTTCTCTTGTCAAATTTTATGTTGCTAGGCATATTGTTATTTTATGATACTATAAATGGAATCATATATTCAAACAAGAGTCCAACGGAGTAAGGACTCAGATTCTTAATTTGGAAATAGGAGTGCATTGTGTTGCTAGACAGTCCAAGAGACGGCTTCATTGTATTTCGAGACGGGTTTTGAGCATGATAAAATATAAGCACAGAAACATATAGAGGATCTTATTCATTGCCTCTAAACCAAATACGGATAAAACAAAGAGACCTCCATACGTAGGAGTGAAAGATGTGTTTTGGGAAGTACATATAACATACATGCCTACATATTTATCAATTAATAAAACCAATAATGTTCTGCATTTTCTATCTTTTAAAAACTCGACTGGTCTTTAGCTTTGACAGCTGAACCAACCAGAGTGAAGCAAATTATAATGCATGCGTACTAGTTGCCAAGTCCAGCTACAAAAGTTCAAAACAAAAGCATCATACGGCAAATGGCAGCTTGTTCATTGGGATTATTTAGAATCTCAGATTGTCATGTCCAAAAAGGAAAAAAAAAGTGTTTATTGGTGGCTCTCGAGGGCAGGACTTAGTCCATGCGTGCTGTCATGGACAGTTGCCTAGTTTGGGATTCGTGGTCCAATTAAAGCCCCTTCGGTCTCATAAACCAGACAACAAAAAGCAAAACCCTATTCATGGTATAATGCAAACTGAAAAGTTTTAATGAAAGATCATAACATTTGATTAAGAACCTGTATTATTGTGTTTTCTCTGTTAAATGAAACATCCCAAATATTCATTTGTCTAAATCTGATGTAACATCTAATACGAGCGAAGATGGACAGAACTTGACTCTACAAAACTGGCTTGTAAGGAAAGGGTGCCCAAGAACTCGTATATTATAGGTCTCCTATTTTTCTAACGTGGGATAATATTATATCAAGAACTCATAAATCTGAGATGACTTTTTTTTTTCTTTGATAACCCAATTGCAGTTGGTAAATAAATACTGATGGTTGTGAATTGAAATGCATTCACAGGTCAAGAAATCATGGAGGATGTATGCTGAAAATGCTTCCCAGAGGCTAACTCACTTTGTTGAGGCCGTCTCTGTCCAAGACAAAAGAGGAGCACTTGAATTCATTTCTCAAGAACAATCTCTCTCTAAAGCAGCAGCTAAGCTTCATCAAAGCATAAGCAACAATCTGGTAAGCTAACATTGACTCATGTCCAGTATAAAAATGAGCGTGAGCTTCATTTAGTTTGTTCATTCAGCTAAAGATTAAAGCCATTCATTTTCTGTAAGCAGGTAGGGATGGTGTGGGAGAGACCACAGATGAAATTTCTAAAACCAAATTATATGAAGTTGGGTGAACAGTTGCAAGAAACTGAGATTCCATTGAGGGGGATGGAGATAGCTTTATCTAGTTGCTCTTCATTTCCTCTTAATCTGATTGATGAAGAGCTAAGAGGTCATTTACGAAGTTCCGAAGTACAGATAAGCCTAAGGCTGCGGCAATCTAGGTACTCTATGCCTTCTGATGCAACAACAGCTCCAGAGATAAACAGAGAGATTTTGGACAATGCCCCTTGGATTGGCAAACCCACCACCACAAACCATGACAACATGGCGGCTTCGTTCTTCTTGTACTGCATGGAACTCCTGCTTGAAAACCAACCCATTGCCCGAAATCCCGGAAACACTGTGAAATCTAACCCTAACCAAGCACCAAGTGGTGCACAAAATCAAGCGCACTGTAACTTCCAAAGTGTTTGGAAGAACATAATGCCAAGCCTCAGGAGTTTAGTTTTTGCCCTCAAGTGCTCACTTTCATTAGGCCTTGCTGTGTTATTCGGTTTGATATATAACAAAGAAAACGGATACTGGGCAGGTCTCACCATTGCCATCGGTTTCGTGACCGGACGGCAAGCCACATTTACAGTTACAAATGCTCGAGCACAAGGAACGGCGATGGGGTCTGTCTATGGAGTCATGTGTTTATTTCTTTTCCAAGGAACTGAGCACTTTAGACTCTTACCACTCATACCTTGGATCTTTTTCACCCATTTTCTTAGGCATAGCAGGATGTATGGCCAAGCTGGTGGGATCTCAGCAGCCATTGGGGCATTGCTAATCTTGGGTAGGGAAAATTATGGTCCTCCAAGTGAATTTGCAATTGCAAGAATGATAGAGGCATGCATTGGACTGATTTGTTTCGTTTTAGTAGAGATTCTCTTTTATCCTATGAGAGCAGTGACCCTTGCAAGAAATGAGCTTTCGAAAAGCATGGGGGCACTTCGAGATTGCATCAAAGACATAAATCTTTGTGTACCGGCTTCTGCCGGACTGAGGGAAAAGCAGAGGAAGCTAAAATCCCACCTTAAAAAGTTAGAAAACTTCATCCAAGAAGCTGAAACAGAGCCCAATTTCTGGTTCTTGCCCTTTAAGGGTGCTAGTTACAGTAAGGTCCTAGGATCTCTATCGAAATTGGCAGATCTTTTACTATTTGTGGCCTGTGAAACGGAGTTCCTCTCACAAGTAACACAGAAATTGGGAGGTGCGTCAGAGGAACTAAGGCAACATATGAATGCTGACCTAGAGCTTCTAAAGGAAAAAATTAACTCTTCACTGGAATGCCTTGAGAAGGTGACTTCGATCAAGTCTGTTGCAGCATTTGAGACTGCGGCGCAAGATGATTACCATGACAGTGAATTGGGCAAACCAGCAAACCTGTTTAGGATTTTGGGTGCAGGAGATGAAGAGGTTGAGACCATTGTAAGTATTCTTCTTCAACATTTTCAGGAAGTAGCTCACAACGTCCATAATAGCGACAGTGAAGAGAAATGTAAAAGCCAAATGGTTCTTTGTTTGGCTGGCCTGGGATTCTGCATCCAAAGTTTGACGAGTGAAACAATGGAGATGGAGAAACAAAGGAGGAAACTAGTAAAATGGGAGAGTCCTTCAAGGTACGAAAAATTTCTTAATATTTGTTGTAAAGCTAATGCACTGGATGCACGTACATAGTGCCTAATAAGAGGTGTGTTAGCTTGACCATACATCTAACCGATTGGCATTCAAACCAACCCAAAAAAAAAAAAAACCCGATTGGCAAATGCTATTAGATTTGTCAATCCTTGATTGACCTCAGTACGCATTGTAATTTGGCTAGACCATGTAGACAACTATATGAAACCTAATCCTTCTGAATGTGCACCACAAGGATTCTTGTTTTCCATGCATTTACTTTTAAAATTCACAAAGGAAATCACTTCGAGAACACGTTCTTTCGCATTTGTTACAAACGGCAGATTACTGCCAACTCCAACAGTAAGCTCTCAAACAGAACCAGCATCGCATTCAATCACGGCACATCCTTTGAATGTTAATGCAAAGGTGTGGAAAACTTCATATGAAGCAGATATAAATTAGTGAAAGAAAATCACCTGTGTATAACAACAAACATTCACATTGCATAACAAAGCTTTTAACTAATTCAAGTTGAATCCATTGTGAAACAGCTCAGGCTACAAAATTAACAGGGTATCTCCATTAGTCGCAAGAAAAAGGCATCTCTCTATTGCAAATACATAAAAAAGGAAACAGATCCTTAGTTGCCTTCGTATTTTGGGTCGGCCATCACATAATGATATGCTATTACCAATACAAATATGAAGATGCCAAGAAAATTGGCAAAGAAGCCCAGGTCCTGATCGTCCATCATCTGTAACATCAAATGCAACAATTGGAAAATAAGCAGAAGCACTCAGTGTACCCTACATGTACACAAGTTGGAAATATTGAAACTAACGGACCTAACAAAAATATCACATCAAAACGGAGTTCAAACTCAAAACCATATCTGCAATAAGCAACAAGAACTTTTTTTCCCATGAAATATAACCAAGCATCAAAAGAAAGGGATATTAGACAGCCATCAACCAGACGAAAAGCAACATCCTAGATCTTAAGAAAATCAACAAATATGAACCGCGTAATTGATCCATCTGCGGTATTCCCAAATTGAAGCAAGTTTGAAAGCCAGCATACAGAAGAAATTGGGTTGTAGTTATAACTTGCAACTTCTGGTTCTAGCCACACCACCCTCTTTTGCAAATTAGACAGAAACGCTAGTGTTCTGAAAAAGAAAAAAAAAACCTCAAACCCAACTAAGCCTTTAAGATAAAGAAATCACACTGCCATTCTCCCTACCATAAAATAGAGAAATTCAAATCCATTGACAACATTTTGTAAATCATCGAACATCCATTATACCAAAATTCTTGGTTCAATTTATATTTAGCAAATCTTATTCTTCCCTTGAATTACCCTTCATTTTCCACAATTAGACTTACACTATCAACTATTGCTTAAATTTTGCATTCGTTTAGCTCGCATCCAATTTCCAAATCCAAGTACAGGCCACAGCCCATTTCACATACCGACTAAAGTTTGATTCTTTCAACCAAACCAACCTTTTGGCTTAACATTAGAAAGCAAAAAAAAATTACAAATTACTCAGTGAAGACTACAGATCTACGAAAGGGATGAACAACACCATAATTGCTTAGCAGAATTGAAAACATTGAATTAGAATTTCCATCATAAACAACGAGATATTACGGATCAAGATCACATAATTACAAGAATTGAAAAAGGGGGTTGAGATTCTTACAATTCTGGAAGAGATTGCTCAGTCAATGGCGAAGATATAGACTTCTGACAACTGCTGAAACAGAGTGAGGAAAGAGCGTGCTGAAGCTACTTGTACTCTTTATACAAGGGAACGCATTTTGCCCAATATTTTACGGTTCACGAACGACGTCGTTCTATTGGAATTTAGAAAAAGCGAAAAAAGATTTTAAGTGTGGCTGCTGGGATTCGAGCCCAGGTCTCCACGGCCACAACGTGGAATTCTTACCACTAAACTACAGCCACAAGATGTTGGATTGTCTACAGAGATTCTATTTATTTATATAAAGAACCAGAGAAGGAAGCAACTCATGCAGGTGTAAATGCTCTGAACCACTTGAGAAACTGACAACTGAGATATAACCTGTTGCAGGTAAAGGCTCATTTTTCCGTGATTCTAGGAATGCCAATAATTACTTCTCTATATAATCAGTTTAATTGGTGGGGAGAATCACCTTGCTTAAAATCACTTATGCCCCGTTTGGTTCACGGAATGAATTTGATGGGAAATCATTTCCCATGTCATTTCCCAAGGGATGGGAAATGGTGATTCCTTTCCCATGTTTGTTTTGAGTAGGAATAGAAAACAAATTTTGTTTAGTTTCCCAATTGTACCCCTATTAAAATAATTAAAAAATACCAATAATTGTTGGATAAAAACTGTAATTATGAATTGTTAGTAAGGACAAATTAGTCAAAAAAAAGTTAGTCTTACTTTCCCATGGGAAGGGAAAGTGAAACCCAAGTAGGAAGGAAGGATTCACTTTCCCTCCTACTTTCCCATGTGCTAGGCAACGCTTTCCCATGCCGGACTTACCAAACATAGGAAAGCAATTGGTTTCCCATCCCCAAGATTCCTTTCCCATGAACCAAACGCAGCAAAGTAAATGGAGAAACATGTAGGATATGCTTCTCCCCATAAATGATTATCGTCATCCATATCACTCCAAACAAGCCCTAATACATGAAAGTTAGGGTCATAGTGTAAAGTCTTTAAATTTTTTTAAGAAGAAGATAATACTAAAAAATAGAAAAATAGTACTTCCATTTATACATTATGGCAAAACTAACAATACAAACTATATTTTATAAAATGAAATATTATATATCTATTAAAAAATGACTAAGAGCATAAACACATAAAAGTGGAAGAAGAGAACTTTGCTAGATCATCCACGACCAAAAAAAAACTAGGTTAATATAAAACACATTAAAAAAAAAAATCTGAATAATTTGTACTATTATAGAATCTAAAACCACAAAAAAAATTATGAATAATTTGTGTCATTTGATAGGATTATGCCTAATACACTACAGGGAAAAAATTCCACTAACATATACAATGGACAACGGATTTCTGAAATCCTTACTAGAGAAACTCCCTAAATCAACATTTTTTTTATCTGTCATTAAAGCCAACCATCTAATCCAATCTCATAAAATTCAATCGGATCGGATTGAATCTTAAGCTCTTATTAGACTGGAAAATTCAAAATCCAATTTTATTCAGATGCAAATTGACTTGACTTAATATTAACAATTCTGGACTGTCGATCGCTCATACCATGTCTTTTGCATATATGTTTCTTTTTCCTTTTAAAAAAAGAACGAACAGGTGTAGAGCAAAAAAAGACAAGATGGACATGCCAAATGTAATGTGATGTCAAGCAAATCATTATCAAGAGTGAAATCAAAAGCTTTTATCAACAGAAATTGTTTTGAGGTACAATTAGCCCATGAAAATGAGAACAAAACTGCTCCTACGTCCAAATCTTCCCAAGGAAGCCAATTGGTTTCACAAATAGCACAGCACCCGTTTCACCACCAAGTAGGGTATAATTCACAATGTAACACTGGTTGGATTGATCATCAGCTAGCAGTTGGGTAAGTTTCTGGAGATGCTCACTGTCCTGGAATTCTTTTTGGTCGTGCAAATTCAGTAAAAATGACCCATCCATCAAGAAACTGCCTCACACAAATATATAATTAGAAAGTATAGCACCAGTTATATTCGTATCATGTATTAAGAAAATATGCAATCAAAATAAAAAAAAGTACAAAGAAGATGGTTGTTGCAAGACATGCAGACCTGTGCATCCATCCCTTTCACCCCTTTCTCGGCGTCTTCTAAAGTGGCATAATTCACAAACCCATAGCCCTTTGAGAATCCAGAATCACGGTCTATCACTACCTTTACTGAAACATGAGAAGAAATTGTCAATGCATAACCATAAAACAAGGCAATGCTGCAAAATTTGGAACCTCAGATGACCAAATCCATGGCATATTCTTACACAAGGAACAAACACGATTGCTCAGAAATCTAGAACAAAATACAAGCCGACTGAAATTATGACCATGTGCTAATTTATATCTCAACCCAGACACCTAAATCCCAATCTTTTTGTGTTGCCTACACAGGTTCTATTGTATTTGGAAGATTTTATTTCATATTTTGTAGCACCATTCCCATTTTGTCACATTCCTTTTCCCGGAAAATCCTTGATTATCATCATACTTGAAAATCTTGCAGAGATGGTATGGAACTAGAACTATATCATTTACCAGAAATGAGATTCTCTTTGCACCTCCAAAACTAAACATGCATCAGTTCCACTGAAATCTCATTTCAAGCTTAAACCGCATATCAGTTGGTTTCTACAAATTTATATCCTAAAATTTAACTACGCAGTAAATCTGTCAACTTGCAACACTAATGAGACAGAAAAAGAAATTTAAAATCTTGATCATGAAATTTAGTTGGGGGCTACATGAAGTTGAAGCAATGAAATCCAAATGAGCAAGGCATATGAGAACCCCGTATTACCATTAACCACTTCACCAAATTGAGAGAATGCTTCGTTAAGTTTTTCAGGCGTGGTTCTCTTGTTCAGCCCTGCAAGCACATTTGCAAGAAAACCGTATCATCAAAGCATAGTTATGCATACTCCAATAACCCAAAATGTAGTAGAAGCAAAACAAGTTCCTCTGCAACTGCACCCCAATGAGCATAATTTGGAGGTCCAATTTGGTTATCTAAAACAGCAGTATAATAAGAAATTAACTTCTCACTAGCCTTTACAGAAGCCCAAATTTTGCTAATTTTCAAACCTTCATGATATAGAAATTGGGATCCATTGGTTTATGGAAGCTCCAATCGTCACAGAAAAACAGTTGCCAGAAAAAAAGTTTCAAGCTTTCTCACTATTCTCATTATGGTCACCACTGGTCATGATGAACCAGTTGAAACCAACGAACCATCTTAGACTAATTTTCTATTAACTAAGAAAAACCCACAAAGATTTTTAATGGGAAATTGTTACCAGCGACGAAGAGAGTGGTGTTAGGTTCTGCAGTAGCTTTATCACTGATGTTGTTCGAATCAGCAGCAGAGGCATAAGCCGAGGACGCAGCAGTTGCAGCAGCTCTAGATTCAGAAGCGAAGATTGGAGTAGACAGAAATCGCCTTACAAGTCCTGCCCTCAGCGCCATTTCTTCTCTCTCTCAGTTTGCCTTGCTCTGTTCCCAAAGTTGAAGAAAAACCCTAAACCCCGAATTTTTTTTTTTCAAAATACCAATTTTTAAATAAAAAGCGTTCTCTTTTTTTTTTTTTTTTTTGTTGGTAAAGGGCAGTACTTTGGCGGCAAAGAGGCCTAGATTTCCCGCTAAGTCCTCCCCCAAGTCTCAAAGCGTCACTCTCATCAAAATAACTGCTGATGCCCATTTTCGTCTTTCACGACCGACCCAGTAGCCAAGCTTCAGTCTCATGGCTTCTACTCCGAGCTCGAACCAGACCATCCATGGCGATAACAATACCGACGATGTCTCCTACTTTCAGAAAACAGTAACTATTTTCTGCTTTCCGCAACAAATATGCCCTCGAAATTTGTTTTTTCTTTCTTCTTAAACATATATTGTTTTTTATTTTGGGTTTTTGATTGTGAAAGGTATGTTTGAACGATTGGTGGTGATTAAAGCCCAAAACGAGGTCCAAGGAAAGTGGCTAGCCGTCGCCGGTGTATCTTCTAGAAAGTGAGATACATTGATTTGATTCTAAGTTCTAGGGTTTCTTTCTTTTCATTTCTCTTGTTATTGTTTTTGAAGGAATTAATGGCTATGGTGGTATTGATCAATTTTAGGGAAGGTGCCAGGCGAGTGTTCTCCTCTGCACCAATAGCCAAAAGATTCGATGTTTTCACTCTCGAGACGGTGGATGGCATATGTGTATCCATCAAAGGGTTCATAAACAAGCAGAAGAGTACTGAAAATGGGTTTCCATCTGAGGTAGTACTTAAAATTGGCTTCCATTCTTTCTCTTTCATTGCTGATTGTGGTTTTCATTATGAACTTTTAAGTTTTGAACAATCATGTGGTAAACTGAGTTAATTAGCTATGAACATAGACAATCGGTATAGATTATGGAAATTCAAAATTTCTATTTTTGTTTTCGTTTTACAAGTATAAGTGAATGATGAGCACTAAATGTGTCTGTACCCAAGTACTTGGTAAGTTATTGTGCTGAACAATTCGGCTGTTGCTTTTCCTGTCATGCTACAAGGCCTGCGTTTGTACACTCATTCACTAAAGGATTGCTAACCAGTATAAGGGTGCATTGCAAGTCGTTATTGCTGCATATCATGTTCACTAAAGTTAGAAATTTAACATACACCTTGTTTTTTTTTTTTTATTTTGGGGCATTTTTGCCTTCGATCCTAACAGGTTTTCAGTCATTTTCTGTTTGGCTTTCCTCCTTACTGGGAACAATGGGTTGCAAAGTTCTTTGGTGGAGACTCGATACACTACTTGTGCGGTTTCTGGAAGTATTTCTGATTCAGACAAGTTAGCTACTCAGCCAGGAAGTAATACATATTTATAAACTACTTAAATGTCCAACGTGCATATTCATGCCTAATTTTTTATGTAATTATCTAACATTGCTGTTTTGAATCTTTTCTCTCTTGTGGAGTGGCTGCAGGCATAAAAAGTTCTATTCCATCTTCCTTGCATTTTGATCAAGAAGAAACTCCAGTTGAGCAGGTCTCTTGTGAAGATAGGCATGATGTTGAAGTCCCAAAACAGTTTTCTTCTGAGCTGCTACTAATGTCGCTGTTGATGACTCAAAAGTTGATGACTTACCTAAACATGCTGCTGAGGAGGAACCAGGCAGAGCAAATATTGGAGCAAGTTATTTTCAGAGTGTTGGTAAACCAAAACATCTGGTAAGCAATCAGAAGAAACCGGTATCCAGATGCTTTATGAAGCATAAAAGTGCAAATTCTAGTCCTGCATCAGAGGCCTTTGAGAGCTTTGGTGGAGTATCAGGTGTAACCACTCAATCTGGGGGGAAAGTGGACATATCAGAGGAATATCCAAGCTATTCTGCAGGCAGAGTGACCAGAAGTTTGTCAAGAAATTTAAGTAGAAAAGGAAAAAGAAGAAAATGGTGGGATGTGGCTTGAACTCTGAGAAAAATACAGTGGATTCTGTTCCAGCGGTGTTCAAAACTTGAGCAAAAGTTTACAAAATGATAATTGTAAAGTACAGGGAAAAGTATGCCCCATCCTTCAGATTTTGAGTTTCAAGAACCAAATGATTTGAATGTAAAAAAAACTTGATTTTGGGTGTCTAGAAGATGATTTGCAGCATACTCACAATGCAAAACAGGGACAGAATTGTGGAAATATTACAACTCAAGGTACCGTGCATACAAGCTTGTTTATCCTTTGGCCTTGGTTGAACTAATCAAACTTACAACTTGAATATTGCAGTTGGAGGAGAAAGTGATGCTAAAGAAGAAAACACATCAGGAAAAGAACTAAGACAACACTACCTTTTATACAAAGGTAAGCTGGTTATAGTAATGCAAGTTAATTGTCGCATGTCCCCAGTAGTCTAGTGATTATCACACATTCATTGTCCTTTTAATGCCTGTTTAGGAAAATCCCCCTCCAGGTGAACAAGAAAGTGTCTATTGCTTCTCCTGAATCTTTGAATATGAGACGGTCCAGAAGCGGTGAGTGTGTGACTCTCTCTCTCTCTCTCTCTCTCTCTCTCTCTCTCTCTCTCTCTCTCTCTCTCTCTCTCACACACACACACACACACACACACACACAGAGTCTGCCAATTGCTGCTTATATAATCGCAAATTGAAAATACATAAGCCGAATTATAGTTTCCATGGCTAGTTATATGAGGAAACTTTGGATGCACACTGTTCAAATGAATGGTTCATGCATTTGAAACATGTCTATGTTGTCTTTTCTATTTTCTGTTATACTATAATCTTTGGGAGAAATTGAAATATCAGAGTTTCAATTTGTACTGTTTATTTAACTTTTCTTGTCCCATACCAAGTTAAATTGATTTTGTCTGTCACAGTGTATAAGCAAATAATGATTTGCCTGTGTGCAGGGAGACTACTTCTACCGACCATGGAATTCTGGCGCAATCAATTGGCAATCTATGACTCG